>OMKI01033274.1:20167-37704 GCA_900302315.1 Phycis blennoides
GTTTGTTCTCTACATGTGCAAGAAACAAAGTATTTTTTATCCAAATAAACTCTACCTTGCATCTCCAAAAATATATATACGCGTTATTTAATCGCGAACAGTCCTGGACAACCACAAACACACACACACACACACACACACACACACACACACACACACACACACACACACACACACACACACACACACACACACACACACACACACACACACACACACACACACACACACACACACACACACACACACACACACACACACACACACACACACAGGTTTGGGTGCCAGGGATGTAAACACAACACAACAACGCCATCCCTCATGAGCGCAAAAGGCTCCAGGAAGTAAGTGCAAGCGGCGTGTTCCCATCGGGGGGCCGCCTGGCATCTCCCCCTCTTCTGCGAGGACGTTTCTCGCTCAAACCGCTCGTCTTCCCCTCCCAACTTCCTACGGCCGACTCCAAAAGAACTTGTGGCTGTGAGGCAAAGATCGTTTAGCCGCGTCGCTCCCTTGAAAATGACTAATGCCTCCAGCACGGCGAGAGGGGAGGGGAGGGGGAACAAAACCCCAGGACCGAAGCGACGGCAGCCCTCCTTCTCCACCCCACGCCGACGGGCTTCAAGCGTAGCGTCGCCCGGTGAGTTATGATCTGCTCCGGCTGTGTCAGGGCCCTGTGGGGGAAACAGAAGGCCTCCTACATGAAGTCGGGATGCAGTTACCCAAATCCACGCGCGCACACGCACACGCGCACGCGCGCGCACGCACACACACACACACACACACACACACACTTAACTTAACTGGCTTGAGTCTGTCACCCGCTCTTCCTTTTCGTGCGTTAATGTTATTCAAGGGAACCTCACTAAAATAACACGTCAGCCTTTGCCTGTCCAAAAAAAGCAACATAAAATGGAAAGCAATTTATTGTTTTTTCCGCCCGTCGCGTCCTCCCCGCTCCACGCTGCAAACCCTGGGCCGCCTGAATGTTTGTTTCACATTATGCCGGGGAATTAACCAATAATGGGAGCCGGGTAGCCAGGTTGAGACAAGGGGAAATGAATCATTTCAATAAGGATAGAAAAAAAAATAAATAAACATTTATGCGCCGGGGAGCCAAAAGAAGTAAAGGTGTCTGAAAGTTCCCCCGCGGCTCACCCAGCATCCCCCCCCCCCCCCGCCGCCCCACTTTGACGCAGACCGCAATAGACGGCAATTGTCGTTGATTAATGTGGAAGCATTTTCCCCTGGCAGACATCAAAGTGACGGCAGCACCGGGGCCTGATTTTAATTTGTTGTGCATGTGCGACATTAGTCTCTCTTCTTCTTTGTTTGGATGCTGCTGTGAATAATAAAAAAGCGCAGGCGGCTGGGCTGGCTGAGGAACATAAAGCCAGCCCGTGCCCAGGAGCAGGTCCCAACACAAGGGGGAGGGCGGGGGAACGCCCAGAACGACCCCATTGGCCGACATCATGGGCGAAATTGACTCGCCGGGTTCATTTGTTCACATTTCATCCGTCGTCAATGTTTACGCGTGTATTTTTGGACAGCCCTGTATAGGAGATCTCAAATGTCAATATGTCACGAGGGCCTGAAGGGAGCCCAACAACCCTACTGCAAATGCATCTTGTTATTTGGGGAATTACAGTGTTTATTGTGTATTTATGTCACCGGTAGACAGTGAGACTCGGTGAGTGTGCAGGGGTCGGCTTTACTGCTGCCATCAACTATAAATCATGAGTTGCAGCCTTGAAGCGTGAAAAAAGAAACAGAAACTCAAGGAAGTGGGAGGAACCAAGGTGCGGACGACATCGTTTGACAACATCTACATATTAATTATATATATTTAATATTTCTATTGGTGGAATAATTATGCAATGTCTAGTTTCATCAGACAATATTCGAGTTCACATCGCAATTTTGATATTACACAAAAGGAAAACAAAGGGATTCTATGAAGTTCTTAATTTTAGAAATACTGGATAATTACAATTTCTTCTTTCTTAGAATACTGTCCTTGTTACTGTGGGCGAAAACAAGCCAATCAGATAGCGATAAATTAATTTGACTGCTGCTGCCAGTCCATTTTCCACTCCTCTTCTTAGTACTGCCACTTCAAATTAGACCTCCCTGCTACACCTACTGGCAATTTTAATGGGCAGCTGCAGACACTGCATTGACTCTGTGAGCTAATGTGATGGGGGTCACATTTTTCTGATCATCAAAATGTAATCTAACGGCTGGCCTTTCCTCTGCAATGCCAATACATGGTCCTTTGCACGTCAATCAAGGATTCTGCAGTGTACACACAGTTTTGCATAAATCCTGCCAAAAGCCCCATCTTGTCTGCTTCTCTGTATCTCTGCATCGCCCAGTCCTTGTTCAAACAAATGGGCCGTGGCTTTAGAAAGGAGAATGGCCTCATGTTTGACGAATGGCTCAGGGGTGCAAATAGAGTCATGACATGGAAAGACAAGGTCATTGTGCAGGATTCTATTAATGGCAGGTAATCAACCTTGGCGCGAGTACATTTGCATTGAGATTGAGGCAGTTAAAACCCTGCCAATGACTCTGACCCAGCCAGGAGTTGAAATTAAAATCTTAAAATGTAATAGATGGGGATTCGGTGGCATCGTCTCATCTCCCCCGGGAAAGATCTTTAGCACGGTTTTGGGTCTTGGGTTTTATTGTAGAGGGAAGAGAAGAAACAGGCGAAAGGTCTGTTCTCTGGTTCAATTCCACGGGCTATGAATTGATGACAATCGGTCAGGGGTTAGGGGGAAAAAAATTCCGATTGATCTATAATAAGGAACAAAAAGGCCACTATTAATGTATGCCTGGTAATCCTCCCATCTTGGATCGGCCCAGCTGCCGCTCATCCAAGGGCCCACTGTCCCACAGTCTCCACATATCCCCCCAACGTTGACCCCCAACGATCCTACAGTACCACGGTCCGGGCCGCCCGACAGCTCCAGCAAGATCCCACCCGGCTGCCTTAACTGGGCCACTTTGTAGAGGACTATCAGTTGGAATGGCCGAACTACTGTAGCATTAACCCCTGCTAGCTTTAATTTTACGTTCACAGGCACTTCCAATTAGACTCATTTGTCCCGCACCGGGGCCACATGTCTGCGTCCAGGATGGTGCTTGTAATGATTTTGTGTCTGTGGGTATAAGAGTCTATGGTAGCGCTGGGCCCCCTCCTGCTTTGGGACGCTGCATATTGAGTGCTACTGACAGCTCTATAGACTCACCGTGGGCTCTTCTGCGGAGAAGAGCCAAAAGGGAATTCTGGTTTTCATTACGAATCGTTAGAGAGTATCAAACGTAGCTTGTTTCAAACTAATAACACAGACATTTTGGTGGAAAAGTATTATATTCTTATTATCATGTATAAAGATTGTGAAAATGTGCCAACATTAAACATCAGGCTGACATTTAGGCAGGATTGGGGAAAAAAAATTAAATAAAATATACACAATATACAGCTTTCAATTTAGTGGGAACACCACACTAAACTTGCTAGCTCATTGTAAATCATTACTCAGTGAAGGCATTAAAAGATGGGTGACTTTCAAAACCTCCACAAGCGTATATAGGGGGACTACTTCTCCAACTTTCTGGGAGAGCGAAAAGGCTTGTGGGCACAGGGCCATCAAAGATTCAGGGGGTATAGATTTAAACCCGCAGGCGAAAAAAAAAAACGAAAAAAAAAAAACCTTGGATCGATAAGATATTCGAGTCCCACGAAGCAGCTGGAGATAGAAACGACCCGAAAGATCAGAAATGGCAACAATATGTCAGGAGGGCAAATGTAATGACTTTTCCTGCGGACAAAATGAGTTTCTGCCCACGAGTGGACCACCTGGCGGCGCGGCAGAGACGGAGAAACAGATCCCGTGTCAAGACGGGATTGTTTACAACAGTCGGGTTTCCTATTCCAACAACATCTGGGGAAATAACGTCACGCTAACACGGACAGGAGCAGGGTTTTTTGTTTAAAGGCACGACACGACGCGTGAGGAACGAGGCTGTAGCGAAGCTCGACTTACTCTGAGAATACATTGGTCCGTCTTGCGTCATTATGGACCAGTATCATCGTTTCTGTTGCTGCAGAACCTTTGCTCAAATCACAATTAATCCGGTAAATCTAGGCCTAGGATTTGCATATTTCACGTGGAAACAAACCGATATGAAACTGTTAATGAGGGTTACAAGGTGATATGTGCCAGTTAATGAATAGTTTATTTTCCTTGTTCGCTCACTTTGCCTTCAAGCGTTTCGGGCACCGAGACCAAGACTTGTACTCAGAGTCATAGAATACTTTAGGATGTCTGTTCCTCGTCCTTGTGCATACCGAAACATGATACATACCACAACAAGCGAACATTTGGGTAAAATTTGCCCAAACAAAAAGGCCCTCTCTCGACTGATCAGCGGCCATTCTGAACAGGTTCAGATGACTGCCGAGAATGGACGCGTCCTTTCATACGTTCACTCAAGAAAACGAAATGCAGCTCACAAGAGAGGTAATCTGGCCGAGGTTGTGCGATGATGAACCCAATCTTATGAAGGGTAAACGTTTAAATAAAAAAATGGGACAGAACTTGCATGTTTACCTGTTCTTTTAGCGCAGCACGCTGGATAACCGCTGTCAGTGGAAGAGGCTGAAAAAAAGACGTGTGATCAAAAGGTGTTTAACTAGCGACTGCCCTCAAACGGCAATTTGATAGCCAGACCTGTCACGTCAATAAAAATCGTTTACTTTCTAGCTTCCGCCAACCTGTGTGCCAATCACACGGCCAGCAGTTGTTTATTTCAATTCCACACTCAATATTCCTAATGATGTTTCTTCAATTGAAATGCACATAAACGGCATCGTAAAATTGCTTTAATTAAGAACCTAATCAATTGTGTGGTACACTGAATGAAATGACTTTGTTTTCATGCAATGCTTTTACGTGATGTAATTATAAGACGTTTGTGATCAGCGCTAAGCCCAAGCAGTGATTCTGATAGGAACGCGCAAATCAGTGCGAATAAATCTGGAATCCAAGACACACACTGAGATTCCAAGAAACACACACACACACACACACACACACCTAATACATACAGTATACACACACAAACACACCTAATACATTCATCCCCCGATGAGATTCTTCTGGCAGTAACGCAGTCAAACAGCTGCTTGTTTTTCTGTCTGCAGTCAATTATGCAAGAAGATAAAGAGGCAGGAGACTCAGTCAGTCAGTCAGTCAGTCAGTCAGACGCAATGATTAAGATGAGCAAACCAGCAGCAACGTCGCTTTGCCCAAGCCGGCAAAGGAACACGTAGGCCAGAGGGGGGGGGGGGGGAAATACCTATAGTCCTTCGACCGTTTCCGAAGGTCAGAGCCAGACATACGAGAGCATGCCTGTGGACAGGCTTACGCAATCCACCATAGACGGGTCACGCCTGGCCCGGAACAGCAGATCAAACAACGTTTGGTTCTGTTGTTCTCTTCAGACGGTTCGTGTTAGCCTCACACACACACACACACACACACACACACACACATTATGTCTACGGTGGTAGAGGAAGAATACATGAAGCAGACTAGTCGACATTCATCTTTTGGAGATGAGGGCGACATATTAGTCATTAGTGTCATATTAGTATAGTATGGTGTCATGGCCATCATAGTGCCTCATCGTATGATAACTAATTATTTCTTAAGTCAGTTACATATGGGGTTATACAGCACTGACAGACCGTATAGTATTGCACAATTATCGGGGGGGGAAACAATGCGTGACTCCATGTCATGGCAACAGATGTGTTTGTACTCATTATTATCATTTTTCAAAGTGAATGTGAATTGCCGCACCAAAAAAACATTTGGTTTGGAGCTTCACACACACACTTCCTATTCACTTTTGATTGACAAAACAGAAAGAGCCAATCATGCCCATCACCCACCGGTTTTTTTGGTTTGGAATCCATGTATTGGATTCTGGGGGGGAGAGAGAGGGGAGGAAGACATTGGCCTGGCCCAGCTGTCGATGATGGCTGGCAAAGATAAGAGGGGAGGAGAGAGCTTGAACAAACCTGTGCATACATGCTCCCAGAGGGAGCTTGGTTGAAAGAATTCCCTCAAAATCCCAAATAATAAGCAGATGGCTGTGCTTAGCTTTGTCTCTGGCAGAACGTCTACATATGCGCGATGTACCTACAACGTCTACACCAAGTGCTCTGATGAAGATGCGAAGCCTCTCGCAGCGTTTCATTTTGACCTATGGTGCGTGGTGGGACCTAGGTGGGCCCTCATGACCTCACAAAGACTCGTGTTGACACAAAGGCTTGTGTTTGACAACCTTCAGGCAATTGCGTGCCCCGGCCGTCAAGTCAAGATCAGTTGCATCAAGGTGGAAGTCATTCAATAAGCTGCTCATTAATACTGTCGTTTATTTTATATTTTTGGTACAAGGGTATAGACCAGTTTTGGGGAAATGGGAAAACGTTTTTGGTCCAATTCTGACAGTGAAAGTTTCAAGACTGCAAAACAATTTTTCATTGTCTGTCCGTACCATTAATATGCAAAGAGCGTCAGGAGCAAAGTGTTGAAAATGTGATTATAATGGGGGTCTGGCTCAGCCCAGACTCTACTTGAATGCAGATTTGCATACTCGTTTTATTCATGCTTCTTATTTGTGCATTAGAACAGACTCAGTGACCTTAATGTCTACTGGAGCCTGCCTTCCTTGTGAAGGATAAAGACAAGCATTCAAAAGGTCTTAAGGCCGGTCGATTGCAGTTGTAGTTCAAAACCAAATATGTGATACAATGAGGTGTGACTCATTGGTGAGGTGTGATTACTGGGTACATTTTCAAATATATTTCCACATAACAACCTAAAAAATGCGCTGCTTCAGAAATGACTTCCAAGAATGCTTCATCATTCAGATCAAGTGCGAGATCTGTGGATGTTTCTCTATAAATCGTGTGAGGTGATTCTCAGCCGATGCCAATCTCAACTAAATAAAGCAGACATCAACACACTATTTCTCTGTGCAGCTATGCGCATTACCAAAGTAAAAATGCTGTCATCCGTGTCCCTCGCAAGTGGGCATGTATAAAATTAACAGCTCCGCCCGTTGGATCTGCTTGAATCTTTGATTCCTCCTAAATGAGTAAATCACGCCACAGAGCCAGGGCAGATGCCTTCCATCCCATGCCACAGAGTCCAAAGCTAAGCGACACGTCCAGCTTCCCACCCGGCCTCTGCCGTTTTAATGGGCTGCATTACAATTAGGCTGGGCTTTTAGAGTCCGCATGCATGCGAGCGAGGAGAGGTTACAAAAAAAACAAAAAAAAAAACAACACACAGTGTGCTTGAAATGTGACAGATGAAAAAGACTGTTAACAGCAGCAGTTGGTTGCCGGCTCCCTCGCTCCTGCTCATTAGTAGGTTAGTAACACGAGCAGGCCTCGCTACTGCCTTAGCAGCGCCTCGGTTACATATTACACCCGACAGCAGCCCTGGCATTCTCCAACGCCTCGGTCGCTAGTCTGTTGCGACAGCGGGGAGAGGTACGCGGACTCCTCTGCGAGCATTGGAAATGGATTTTACTCTTTTGGCGTCTTAAGATGGTTTTTCCCAAAAGCGTTTGCTTAAGTTATAATGTGCATGTCATTTTTCAAGTGGATACATTGAGAGAAATTATATTTTTGATGGGAATGGTGAGCACAAAGATCCCTTAAAAACACACCGGGCACTGAAACTACCAATTAGAAAAGCAATTATTTGAGGGAAAAATGAAACCGGATACATTTTGCCAAGACCATTACTATCTAAACAATGTATGCTCTTCAAATAAACAGTGACATGGAAAGGAAATGAAAGGAAAGTCTTTTTTTTTTCAATGCAACAGTTTATTGCTAGTTGTCGCCAAGTTCTACTATTTTAATCAAACCACAGGTAAAAAAACAACAACAACAACAATGCAGAAATGATTTCATTAGAGATATTCCAAAAAGGTCAACATGCAGGTCATCTGTTAAACTACTATTGGCCAATTCTGCAGCATATTTCAGCCATTTCAGGGAATGTGTTTATGTACAGCCTCAGACCAACCACAGGATCTGGACATTTGCTTTCTTCACAAACGCGATGTTGTTTTTCTCCCCTTGAGCAATGCAGTTGGAGATTCGCGTGGCGTGCAGGGGATCGCGGTTGGGTTGAAGGGTCCAATATTTGTCAAACAGAAGGGTAACGCTATCCATTTGCCTCTATAATAATAATCTGGTACATGGATGAGTTCATGGTGGACTCGATGACTGAAGTGTCCTCATCCCGTCTCTGGCAAAACGATCCCAAATAATCACCTTTCAGACACGGCTCGTCTCTGGTATATTCTGTTGGATGACACAATGCTTGTTTTTGCAGGGATTGTGGGGCAGAACCAAACACGAAAGCACCCAAAGAACTAAGTAACTTCATGATGCCAGTTTCATAGTGAATTTAGTGATCCAGTCATGAGATTTTTATTCATCTGATTGATGCAACAAAAACATGTGTCAAACGTTTCAGAAAAGCCAAAATGATGGTAATGAGGGTTCAGAATTTGTAGAAAATTAAAAAATTTGGTGAAATCAATTCAATCAAACTTGGCCTATTTAAACAGTGTAAACACTGTAGTAGGTAAACAAACAGTAGTAAGCAACCCCATTCATATGCAGAGGTGTTGGTACAGCAAAAGGCTACATAACAATTTAAACTTGTGAATAAGTCTCCAATGTTTAGCATTTGTAAATGAGCTATCCCGCTTTAAAGCGGTGGACCCATTGCTTTGAAACCGTCTCACGACCCTCTCGAGAATAATCTAAATAGTATCTTCATCTAAGAGGAGTCAACGAGTCTTTTGCATGTTTAACAGATGACGTATCCACTCTTATCCAATGTACTATAGAAATGCATACCTCAACATGTGTTTGCACTTTAACTTTGCCTTCCCGTTGTGTTGCCACAGGTCTCCAGTGTTAACCAACACAGTTGGTTTTGCATTTAGTGTGAGCGTGAAATTTGGGCCCATGATGGCCCCTATAAAGAGCCCCGCTTGGGACTGATCAGCAGCCATTAGGAGCAAATTCCAAGTAAATGGACACCAGGTGGCGTTAACCAAAAACGCCCCCTTTACTCGATTTCATCTCCACGCGGCTGATCAATTGGAAGTGACCGCGCGCGTACGTTTCAGGGAAATACGCAGGGTCGACGGCGCGGCGCCTCTCTCGACTCAAACAAAAGGCCGCCGTCCCGGTGGCATTAAAAGCTCCCTGGAGACCCGCTGCGCATCATGAGGAAGCCAATGCCGGTTTTAGTGGGTTGACATTGGGCCCGACGGAGCCCGGAGGTGCAGATTTACCTCCTATCTGCACCATCTGCCGCAACGGGAGCTAAGTCACGTCAACCGCTGAACGGTGGAGGCAGCAAGATGGATCAGAACCACAAATAAACAGGAGAATAAGACAGGCCTCTCTCGGTCCACTCCCTCATCTTTATTTTTGCCTCCGCACGTCTGCTCAATCAAAACTGTCAGCGCAGACTTGAAGGACGCGCAACAGACTACAACAACAACAACAACAACAACAAAAAAGCCATTCGAGACAGCGAAACCGAGAAAGAAACAGGAGCACGCGAAGACAAAAAGCGAGCAACTCGGCTAATCTGAAAGGCCCGTGGAGAGACGCGCGGCTTCCAAGTGTAAACAGTCAGCCGACACCACTGCCAGGTGACGATCCATCAGGGACAGACCTGCAGCTTGTAACTTGATATGTAAAGCTGATCCGCTCCGGAAAATAACATCTTATCGAGAGCATAATTACAAAATCCTACTTGTTCACTGTTTGCCCATTTTGGGTGCCAATTAAATATGAAAAAAAATGTTCAACTGATTGAATGATGAGCTATTCTCTGCTGTATTTCATGCAGTCGGTTCTGTGGTTTACCGAGAGAGTGTGGGGAACCATATTTTAGTAGCTGTAAGAAGTTGAACAGATTTTCCATAGATTGTCCTGCTGTCCTTTTCCTGCCAACATCGAAACAGAGTCGTCTACCAAATATCCAATACACATGTTTGACATGAAGCATAAAGTACATCATTATTATTGTAGTAATGGTGACAAAAATAAATGCATGTTCTTTGCGATGAGAAGAGACGAATCTGCACAAAATCAGCATGAGCTGCCATGTTTGAACAGTTGAAAGAGAACAAAAGCGAGACCAATACAAGTAAAGATAGACTTGGTTTATCACGCTGGCCTCGCAGAAGCCTTGTTATGTGAAACTTTAAATATAGCACGTGTCTATCATTAAAAAGTCTTCGTTTACTTGCTTCCCATCTCTAGTTAATGTGCAAAAGGCCAAAGAGTAGCACCAAATAGTGGTGGGTAGCCAGTCGGCCAGTGAGGTTTGCAGCTGGTGCTGGGGGAAATCCCTGGTATTTGCGGACTAGAGCTAACAACCCCTTCAGCCAACACCACCCTCTGGGGAACAACTGTTCTCTTCAAATCCCCTTCACCAACCCAACACCAATAATCAACCACCTGACATCCTTTGCTTGATGATGCTTTATTACATGGTCTTCCTTCTCACGCAGCAAAAAAAAAAAAAAAAGTGGGGAGATTACAGTGAAACTGTAAAACATCCCCTCGGTCGAGTGCTGTTTTGGGGACTTGGACGCTTATGAAAATGAAGTATTGGGTTACACGGTCCCACAACCGTCAAAAGCTCTGCATAAGTCCATTGTGCACTGCAGCACAGAAAGCTAACGCTAGTTTCAACGGCTCAACGTTGGCGCTGGGGTGAGTCTGCAGCCCCAGCGCTACCTGCTGGCTGCGCTCGCTGAGAGAAACAGAATGAGGCCAGAACATCAACAGTACACTGCAAAGAGCCAGCAATATCGCTCACAACTAACTGGGGGATGAGATGAGCTCCTCCTCGTCCTGGCCTTCTGGATATAACCAGAGCTTTGTGTGGAGTATTCGTATGTGCAGCACAACACGTTTGTACTGCACATTCAAAGCCGTAGTAATGGGCTGGTCGTAGCTCAGGCGGTGGAGCAGGTCCACTGGCAACCAGAAGATTGATGGCCATTCAATGGTTGGAGTTCTACACAAACAAACCACATCGTGGATTTTTCAAAAACACACAATGCACCGAGAATATACGGGGCTTTGTCAATATCAACACAGAATAGACTCCTCTGTCAATCCTTTCATGACCTTTGAAGGATGTGAGGAATGCATTGTATGGCGGTTTATGGTTGCGCTGTAATGTATGCTCCCCCTACACATGGTTTACTGTGTAGGCCTCCTTTGTGCCGGGCCAGCTCTAGGGTCGGGGCGATTCGCGGCGCGGGGAGAGCCGGTGTCAAACGGTCAGAAGGCATTTCAGTCAGACAAAGAATTAGCATCGGTGCCTTCTGCCAAGACGCGAGAGCCGCGCTCTCGGCGGTTAGCCTCTCTTAAGAGGGGGAGAAACGGGTTTAACCGGACCCCGCTTCCAGTCCATTTGCTGGGCGGCGTCCCCACATTTGCATGCACGGGAGCTGGCCACCCGTCAGCGCGCATACCGCTCTGCCACTCCAAGCCCCGCCCGGCTTTTAAACGGCCGACGGAAGAAGTCCCTCTTCCGCGTGGCGCGAAACAACAACAACAAAAAAGCGTAGCGTTAATAATGCAATATTCTGAGGTTTTACGGCCCATTCAGTCTCTCACAGGGGTCTGCTTTGAACTCCTGGCTTATTTACCAAACCGAGGCAATTATCTTACTGGCCGCGGCAGTGGCTCTCGCTGCCATAGTTACCGTCATTAAGGTTCACACTGCTGGCCCCTCCCCACCTCTCCGGTAAGGTTCAGGCCATGTCCCCCGAAAAAAAACTTCACAAAAAAAGAAAATCGACTTTGTATCCATTTCTAAGGCAAACAACAATTTCATGGATGGCCAGTCGGAGAATAATTACATGTGGCCCCCAAGCCGACACATCGATCAGCAGTCAGGACACTGCTCACAAAAATAAGACCGTTCTTGACTCACTCGCTTTGATGAAAAACTTCCAGTTCCTTCCCAAAAAAAAAATTTTTTTTTTTTTTAAATAGAATCCCATTGAGGAGAGAGCGCTGCAACATCTCGTCTATGATGGAGTTTACCTCGGTAAAGCCCATCTATTATGCAGTGAACAATCCTCCCAACGTAAAGCCCGTCTGGCTTTGGGCGTTCCAACGATTTCTACTTGTATTTTCTCTGTGTTGTTGTATGTTATGCTTTCCTCTTCTGGTGCAGGTGAAGCTTAACGGGAGAGAAAAGAAGAAACGTACACATTCCAGAATTCTTTAAATGGGATCCAGGCAACACGATGAGTGGCTGGCTGTTGTCTCAACAGCCTTGGCAATCCGTGGCGGACCGCTGCCAGTCAACGCTTGATTAGCAGAACCCCAAACGTCGTGTAGGCACGGCGCTACACTACAGCACCTTGTTGCGATTTACACTTGGCGAAAGGGAGGGGGGGGGGGGGGGGATTGTACACATTGCATAAGGCCTATGAAACCTGAGAGATGACTCACCATGAGTAGACAGTCAGCAGGTCTCCGAATCGTGGTTTGAGGGCAGCGAGGCGCTACATTCCACCGGGCAGAACCATAGTCCAAATCCCTCTCCACCGGGGGACAGCCAGTCCTTTTTTTTTTTTTGTATCTACAAAAGCAACCACAGGGAAATGGGGTTTTTACCCGAGATGAAAGCTGAATAGAGTGAGGCTTCTTTCGACACGACAGCGGAAACTGGAGCCGCCAGACTTGGTGGCATGGCGAGGCCAAGCGGCGGTGGTTTACAAAGCCCTCGCCCGGTCAGTGTTTAGCGGGGATATCATTCTCCTAATTGTCGTGCAATCAAGCCCGTGTGGGCTGTCGCTCGGTGGACGGGGACAAGATCCCTCCGTCATTGTCATCCCGTGTTGATCTGACACAGGGATGCTGCATTCCATCCTCTGCCGTGTACAATCATGTGACAAACAAAAGCCCCCGAACCAGCATGGTACCGTGTCATTAAGCGTGTGCCGTGGGTGTGGCGCAGTGTTATCTTCACATGAAAGACATGCAGGCATCTAATCCGGGAAAAAAGAGAATTACAGGAAAAGTCACTTGCCACAGACTATGGAGAAAACTCAATTGAAAGTTCAAATGTCTTGTCTTGTCTTGTAGGGAGCGTGTGTTTCAATTCCTGCAGCTAGCCTGCACTCTGTTCAGTCGTTTATAGAAACTTGTATAGCACATGCAATTGTTGTGCTTGGGCCAATATTAATTGTGTGCTGTGATTGTTATCAGTCTCAACTGTAAGTCACTTTGGATAAAAGTGTCAAAAGATACATTTCAAACGTATGTGTTTTTAATTGCATGTTCACCGTTGCATCCTTTGAAAATGGTCGCCTAATGTTAATGATGTGGTAAATGTTTGCAATTGAATTACAAAGCACAGAGCATAATCTGTATTGAACTCCCATGAGTTTAAGAAGATATTACTTGCTTTATAATTAAGTTAAACAAGGAATACTCAATTATGTATTAAACCTAGTTTGCAAGTTAATTCCACAAAGGCACACCAGGACCATGATGCAAGAAAATAACATATAAAATATACATGCATGGAGGTTTTATGTCATAATATTGTATGAATTAGGCCGATCGAGCCGATGCAAAATACCTCATTTAACAAGAGGCAAAAAACTGAAAAACGCATTCTGTGAATCTCTCCCGATTGTGAATACATTTACAGATGCAGTTTAAATACATTTGTAATAAACCTTGCATTAATTTGACATAATTATAATATCATTTGGCTTTTGGATCATGAAATAATGGGATATAATACACATCTTGTAAATCGTCCCTGTGATACAGAAATACACATAATTTCCCCCATTTTTTTATTTTGGCTTTGTTGTCAAGATAAAATGAGATAACACTTTATTAATCGCTGAATGTAAATTCAGGTGTTTCAGCAGCCAAAGTGGACAGAATAATGCAGATGAAGATAAATAGATACCTCTATATGGACAATAATGTGCAATAAAATATGTGCAATAAAAAAGTCCATGATGTTATTAGATTATACTGCAATTACTCATCTTTAATGCCGTTGTTTCACATTAAAGCAAAAATCTAGCATTAGGAAACACTAAAGTGCTTTTAAAAATGCTATGAACAACAATTACCACCTGCTTAGACAGTGAAAATACTTGAGACTAATGATTTGAAAACAGTTCTCAAATTGCGATTGAAATCTGCTTTGTCTTGGGGTAGGTGTCGTGTATTGAATTGCATTAAAAATTAAAATTCCAATCAGGATCTCAAAGTGCAACCTTGGAACCAACGTAGAGGGGGGATGTGCCAGAGAGGTGTGAAGAGAGACCCAATTCCTAATGCCACTCTCTACCCACTCATTCAATGCAACCTGGTACGTTTGAAACCCCAAAGTCATGTGCTATGAAAACTTGTCCATCAGCAAAACTCATTATTCACCCAAAGCTCACAATTGTCTTTTGTTTACCAGAGCTAGTATCTTATTTGCAGTTGTTTTGTTCTCTGTGGGCTCCAAGAACACCACGTGACAAGATCAGCCCCAGCTTTTTAGCAAAAGCTTCAAGTCCTCTATATCATAATGAATGGGATCAAGCATTTAGCTCGCATCTGCTCTTCCTAAAACCTCAAGTCCCAAGACACTAATGAATAACAAATGCTTTACGTTGAGTCAGTTTGACTTTCTGCCTATCTTGAAAGTTAGACAGGATTTACTGCCTTGGCTTGCACCATGCTGCCGCTGTATCCATTGTGCAAGTGAGGAATGAGCTGTAAAGAATGTGTTAGCATACTGCAAGGACTAGGCCAGACTCCCCTGCACGGGGTGTCTTGGTACCAAGCTAAATGACACGCGGGGTGCTGCCAACCAATTTAACATCCATATGTGCCATACGCAAGGTTAAAAAGAAACTCTGTCGCCAAACACATGCGTGTTGCCTTGACAACAGCACAGCCTCACACACACACACACGCACACGCACACACACACACACACTTTGGCCAGAGGTTCCAGACAGCAGCAGAAGCAAAGCAGTTTGGAACCATTTCATCTACTTTTCACGAGTTATCCAAAGCACACTCTGGGGAAATAGGGATGGTTCCCTCAAAATGGATGTCTTGAGTGCTACCAGGCGGCTTTTCTCATTACTTTCAAATAAGTCACGTCTGTAACGTGATTTGTAATGCAACAGCCTGGCCCCTTAACAGGTTTTGATCATATGCGTCGCGACTCGAGGTGAATGGACCGTTTATGCTACTGCAGTCAGCGGGCTGTCATGGCAGGGGGATCGGGGTGGTGGTGGTGGTGGTGGTGGTGGGGGTAGTAGGGAGTAGAGACGGATACTGATGGGGTTACGGGAACCGGTTAAAAAAGCAGCACATCAACAAGCCTAGTCACCGTCAGGAGTTCCATCCATTGCACCAATAAAACGCATCCTCACTCAGTCCTGAGGTACATGACAATAACATCTTTTAGTGTACTTGGAAGATCAATTTCACAGTGGATAAAGTATTGTTGTGGTGATTGGATAAAAAGAAGCAGACTGAAATTGAACAATCTATTGCCCCAACTGGGCCAATGACTCTTGATGGAGGAAACGATTAAAACAAGGTCTCGCTACCTCTCAGGTCTTCCCGGCTCCTTCAAGGGGATAATATAATGAATTCCATTGAAATGCCAATAAGGGTACATTGGGCATTCTGCTGGATACCAATTAGACACTAATTAGTTAGACGTTGAGCTGCAGCCTTCACTCTGGCCCCCTGTAGGCCACTGTTGCAGCTGGCTGAACCTGACCTTAAAAGGCAGGCTAGTCCTCCACAGGGCTCTCGAGGTCCTCTGTGAGCAGCCATCAAGGAACTTTGGTTCATTTTTTTAATCTCATATAAGACGCGCTAGGGGCGAATCCAGCGGAGTGAAGGGAGCATCAAAAGAGATTTCATTCCACGGGCTAAATATGTAGCCATCAGCATAGAATTGTGACACGTTTGATATGCTTTTGAGATGTGGGGTACAAGTCAATAAAACAGCCCAAGAGGGTATTCATTAGTTTATATTGGATACACGAAGACCTGCTGCTCACAGAAGGGGTCTATGTCCTGAGCACTCCAAACGACTCCTACATAATGAGCTTAGTCAAGACCTTGTTAGTCTTGACTACTCACATTTTTTTGATAAGTACATTGGGCCCAAAGCATCACAGTTAACGTGTGTGCGTGTGTGTATCCATGCTGATTTGTGTTATTTATCCTTGCCTTCTTGGGCAGAGGTAGCTCGGGGTATTTTTAGACTCAAACAGGGCCTCTCTGTTCTTACTGCTAACACAATGAACTACCCAGGATGAAACGCATTTATAGTGACGTGAGGCTGAGCTTCAGACCACTGGCCAGCCCTAAAAACAGACCTCGGCTCAAGAAGGCTGCTATTACAACCATCCACGGTGCCCTTTTTTTTAAGACGGATTTATTTTCTCAAAAACTCAAATGTATTTTCACCGAAAATAAACCTTTCACTGAAATACTGCGTTTGATCATTCTTAAACATTGAGGTTCCGGTCTATAAAGCTATACCGCCTGCGGCTCCCATAAACCTTCGAAATGTCCCCTTTAATTTAACATACTTTTGGTCGTACATTTTTTTTGGTTACATTCTCAGTATGAACTACACGTGCAACTACTAGAACTTCTTTATCTAGATTGAAACATGACGATTGGGAATGGCCCACCGCTGCAGCCTGGCAAACCAGGACTGCAGCTGTGGAGTTCGGGGTGACAGTTGTTCAAACGCTGCATACACATTATATTGTTATATTGATGGGCGGATTCAAAAGGCAAACACTCCAGAAACGCGTTTAGAAATTGAAATGGTACAGGTGTGTCAACAATGAATAATCAACTTAAACATAGGCTCCGCGCTAGTGTTATGATGAAAAACATTTTCTCAGATGCACAATATGGTGGTGTGTGTGTGTATGTGTGGGAGTGGGGGTTATTTACTAATAACAAAGCTTGACGGCATTAAAAACTACATCTCTCTCAGTTTGCCTTTGCAAATATCACATAATTGTCCCCTGGCACAATAACAGTAACACCACTAGCGAGGCACGCGTCTGACAGCAAGCGTGAGTGCGCGACGAACAAAACGCTCCATTTTGAAAGACTTACCGCTAATTATTTGAATCGTGTAGTCCCTAATTCTACGCGGCATTACAATGTACAGCTCTCTTCTCCTCCCTATTATCTCACTCAGCAGTCAGTACCAGAGGGAAGCACCGAAAACAGACTTGGCTCACAACTCGGAACAAGCTTATTCCAGCGTCGGAAACAATGCAAGTGTTCATAAGATGAGCCCCCCCCCCCCCCAACCCCTACCCCCCCTACCCCACCACCACCACCCCCCCACACCCCCCCCCCCCCGCCCTCT
>OMKI01033323.1:3274-14438 GCA_900302315.1 Phycis blennoides
CTGCAGGTGACATCAACAAGCATCTTAGTTATGGATGTGAACCGGGCTTTAATACATCAAACCTTCTGTCTCCCAGCTCTGTGTATGCTGCTGACTGAAAACGGGGAAGGGAAAGGGAAGAGTGTGTGTGTGTGTGTGTGTGTGTGTGTGTGTGTGTGTGTGTGTGTGTGTGTGTGTGTGTGTGTGTGTGTGTGTGTGTGTGTGTGTGTGTGTGTGTGTGTGTGTGTGTGACCACACTGTAATGCCTCCCTGAGAAGACAGTGTTCTCCTCACCCAGTTGTCCGTGTTCTCGCTCCTCTCCAGGAGCTTCTCCTGGAGCATCTCCCCGGGGCCCCCAGGGGCCCCGAACTGCGTCACTATCTTCAGGGTCTTCTGGTGCTGCTCGTCTGTCAGCAGGGGCTGCAGACTCCTCAGGTACAGGGCCAGCGTGTCCTCCAGGGTGGGCACGGGCAGCTTGGGGAGAACCTGGTGAGGAGTGGAGAAGGAGAACCTGAGGCCACCTGATGGGCGGATGAAAACACCAACTCATCTGGAGTGGTGTTGAAATACAATGGTGAGGAGATGTTCATCTATGTACAGTACATGTTTCTTTTAATTACTGAAAATCATAATTACTGAGCTTGAGGACAGTAAAAAAAAACAAACAGGGTTAACCCTTCAATTATATTGAAAAAAATAAACTTTGTAATAAAGATAGTTCTTAGAAGTGATTACCATTATGTTCATGTCATTGTACCTACTCTCACATCATGCCTTACGTAATGATTTGTAGGATTTGTATTTACATCACTCGCTCCTTGCTCTGTCTCACGCTCCCGGTCCAGAACGGGCATGATGGACGCGCACGTCGCGGTCTGTCAGGTGAATCTCTCTCTACAGCTCCAGCTCTGCGCGTGCGTAAAATACATAACATGACATTGTATCCTCACCCTCAGTTGAATTAAGCAGGTTGGTTCGCGTCGGGAGGAATTCCCTATACCATGAATGGTTACGTCCCCCCTGCTCTGGCGCCGTGGGGACGTTAATTACGCACTGAAGGTATAACGGGTTTTTTTTAATTTATTGCATGACTCTGAAAACTTCTGACGGCCAACGCTCATATCAAGCACAAAGGCCTACAATAGGCATACAAATGCATATATCATAACAATGCTGCTTATTTGGGTTGGCATTTGTTTACAATGTGTTTATAAAAATATATATATAAATCATCATGTCAGGTTCCACTTACCAAAAGTAGCAATTTAATCCATAACCCCTGGAGGCAAAGTGGCATCAGGTGTATTCGTCATGAAAGGAATCCATCTCCATAGAATAGTCGCCAAATATCATCACTTCTCCGCCCAGCTGAGGACTGAGCGTTAATCCTGTGGATGTCTACCCCACCGATAGTTTGTTGGCAGGAGAGATGGGGAAGGAGAAGAAGAAGAGAGCACCTCGCAGTCGTGCCAACAAGACTCCTCCCATAAGCCTACGTAGCCGGCCGTCCACACAAAATTGGGTTTTCACAATTTGTGTCCCACGCCCTTGTTTCATTACGCAGCAGGGCATAGGTCTTGAAGAGCAATGTGTCATGAACATACAAACTATATTGGGAAATGGGTTTTTTGTTTTTGTTGTTTTCTTCAAGTGAGCCAATTGTCCTTATCCCATTGAACGTGCGGTAGTTACAATAGGCGTGTTCATTGATACATTTATATTGTTTTAGCAAATGTCAACGTCGTGTATATTTACCCCACAATTTCTCTAAAAAGCAACTAAAATGCAGTAAATCCGTTAGAAAACTGTCAAAGGCGTAGGCTATTTAAGTCGGCTGCGTACACTTAAAAAAAACGATTTCGTTCATTAAAATACTGCATCTTAAAATGGCAGGTGAAGTATTATTAATAATCGTGGTGGTTGAGGAAAATGTGATTGTGTAATAATTGAGGTTTATGAATAGGCCCGTAGAAGTGACGTTGGTTTGTGTGTTAGGCTCTATATTGTTAATGTGTGTGTTTTAGAAGAACAATTGGTAAACGAGAGCTGTTTCACATACTTATATTTAATTATGTACAATAATATATACATATGTACAGTTGCAAATTTATACATTGTAGGCTATGCATTCCAGTCAGGACATCATCCAAAATAAACAGAATATAGAGTACAGAAGAGTACAGACATCAAGACACGATCAACTTTGATTCAGTTTAATCTATTTTATCTCTCTAAAAGTGTCACGTATTGCATATTGATTTCAGCAGCACAATTCCGGCAAAATGAATATATATTTTGATAGACATTTGAATTTTACTTTTTGTTCTTTTGTCAAAATACAATTACATACAATCCCTGAATATGACATGAAATCCATGGTTTACAATGATAGCATATTGAACTCTTTTTTTTACGATACAGTTACGCTCAAGTAAAAACACGCTTTTTCTTTGCGGCTACTTGAGATGACACACGCACACACACCCGCACACACACGCACGTCCTCAGGAATGGGGCTCCAAGCAGAGTTTAGAGTTGACTCTTGTTGCATAACGCTAATCAAGTGATGCAAATGTGGAATGAGCATATTAATGGGAATGTATTGTAATGTCGTTAATATGGGCACTTTGATACTACGGCGACCACTTCGCGGTGGCGTTATTACGCATACTCTCCGCCCGAGGACTCCTCCTCGGAATAGGAGCGCTGCGCGAACGTCTCCACGCCGTTCTCGTCTATCGTCGTGCAGAGGCCCTTTCTCCTCTTCTCGCGCTCCTCCATCTTGATGGTGTCGTACAGTCCGGTGGGCGCGTCCTCCAGCAACATGTTGCGCTCGGAGAACGACGGCCTCATCTGGGACACTTTCCTCAACAGGATGAGCGCGGGCGCGTAAAGTACGTTCGCGAGGCCCATGCCCAAGTTCAGCTGAACGAAGCCGAGGTTGTGCACTATCTGCCCGGCGACCACGGGCCCCATCGCGTACGCCACGCAGTAGGAGATGTCCGCGATGGCGTACACGCTGCCGTACACGGACACGTGACGCACGTCCACCAGGAACCCCAGGGTGGGCAGCAGCGCCGTGTCCACCAGCGCGATGCCGAAGCAGATCCCGCACAGCGGGATCATGAGCTGCCCGAAGTTTTTACACGCGGGCACGGTGCACGAGCTGGCCCCGATGCACACCATGCCGATGGCCCCGTAGAACCACTGCAGGTGGGGGTACTTCTCCGCCAACTTCACCGTCAGGTACACGCCCAACACGTGCGGGAAGAAGGCGGGGAACCACGTCATGCCGATCTCCCACTCGCTGGCGTGCATGGTGTCCTCCATCCAGTTGGCGATGGTGGGCTCCAGGAACGCCAGCGGGATGTTACAGGTGGTGAGCGCGCCCGCCACCACGGCGATGTAGGGGTCAAACATCAACTTATAGATGGGGGTTCCCACGGGCATGTTCGCCCTCTCTTTGTTGGAGAAGGGTTTCAACACGGCCAGGCACAGAATGCCGTCAGTCAGACATATACAGGCGAGGACCAGGAAGGGCACGCGCTTCCCCGCGAACTGGTACAGCACGCCTCCAAACGGGGGCGCGACGAGACTCCCGAAGGAGATGAAGGCCAGCGCGATGCCCAGCGCTCTGCTCCTCTCCCTCTCCTCCGTGTACGTGTCTGCGATCAGCGCGATACCCGCGGTGTCGGCGAACGCCGACCCGACGCCCTGCATGCTGCGCGCCAGGAACAGCGTCGCGTAGTTCTCCGCGAAGGCGAACGTGAGCGTGGAGAGGAACATGACGTTGAGTCCGATGAAAAGTGGAACGTCGTAGCCAATTCGGTCTATAAACGTGCCGCTCAGCGGGTTAACGAGAAGCTGCAGGATGGCTTTGGATGCGAAAAGTACACCGATCTGGAGATCAAAGTTCCCCTTCGTTACTTTAGGGATGGTGCCGTTGGTGAAATTAGAGTGCAGTACCGGACGCGCGTGTTCCGCTTCGTTCTGTAGTTCTGCCAGGTAGTCGGGTATGATTGGCACGATCACCATGTACAGCATATTGTCTAACAAAAGTGCAACACAAACTATGACTAAAATAATCCGTCTCTGGCGGTCCGGGTCTTGCATGGCAGTGCCCAGCTGCTTAGTTCGGTCGCTCATCTGGGACAGTTTCATGGCGGCGGTTTGAGCCAAATTAGCGGCTGCTGGCGCCTCGGTATTACCTTCCGGCTCCATAACGGCTTTTTTTCTCGCTCGGGACTGTTTTTTTTCTCGGGACTAAAAAAAAGGAAATCGTCTCACTGTCTGATCGAACTCTCTATCAGATTAGGCGCTCAAGGCACATCTGTTCAATGTTAGTCTCTGAGTCACTAACCCGGAGATTATTCAGTGATTTACACTACCTTGCTTGCCGGCTGCGCCGTCTGTCATTGAACGCACATTTCGACTCTCGTGACTTGGGCGCGTTTTATCCCGTCGCCCGTCGCTGCTTCATTGTCTCTTATTCCGTCATTCGGGTGACGCGCGGGCCCCTGACAGCATCCACTCCAACCAGCAGTCCGGGCTTTCCCCAAGTTAGGGGATTCGCTTGGCAGTTCGCGGGGTCTTCATGTGCGCCGTGCTCGCTTCGGACCTCCAGCAGACCCTTCCGGACCGAGTCTCTCGGCCGTCTTCAGTCACCTGTAACGCTGTGAGCTATGTCATCATTCTACATCAACGGGGCTGGTTTTGTTGGCCGTAGCAGGAATACACATCACTGCGGTTTGTCGACTCCCTTAGGTGTCCCCCCCCCCCCCCCCCCCCCCCCCCCCCCCCCCCCCCCCCCCCCCCCCCCCCACCCACACCCCCCCACACACACACACACCCACACACACCCACACACACACACACACACACACACACACACACACACACACACACACACACACACACACACACACACACACACACACACACACACACACACACACACTCCTCCTCCTCCGCCTCCTCTTCCCATATCTTCCGCGAGGGCGTGACGCACAGACTCGATGCCCCCCACTGTATGTTTTAGACTAATTGGAAAAAGGGGATGGACAGAAAGCGCCAAGTCATATGTTGGCTTATGTCTTGATTTTTTTTTTCTCCTGCTCGCACTTTTTGCACTGAAATCAGTGGATCTGAACAACACTGAACCGCGCGTATGGAACAACACAACGTACGACAATCGAAGCACTTTGTACACGTCTCAACTCTCCGGCCACACTTTATTTAGGCTGTACTTACAATAGCATTGCCTCTTTAGCAATTGTTGCCCATTTCACCACTTTTTAGCATTTAGTTTATTATTCTTTTATTTAGGCTGACATACTGACTAAATGAACTAAATAAATAAATACATCGGACTAAATAAATCAAAAGAACTACTAACCCTATGCAGTATATTATAGATTGTAGAACACTGAAAAACAGGAGTGAAAACATATTCTGCAATTAGCCCATGTCCTTCATCATATTAATCAAGCACGCAGTACAAACGAGCGGGTTAACCAGCGGGTGACGTGTGGACGTGCGGGTCTTCCCTCCACAACCGACGGTTTAGTTGTTGCTCGATGGCGTCATCTAGCGGCGCGTCGCGTGCATCAGCGCCGAGGTGTCGGAGGCGCTGACGGGACGTCCCGCAGAGTAGCATCGACATCTTGTGGCGGCGGGTTGAATTGTCAGAGAAAACATTGATTACACTTCAATCGTATAGGTTGTGTTACATAAACAACCCCATGTAAACTGCCGAATAAACATCGACACTAAATAAAACCGGTCTATTTTGTAAATTGGGCAATAGGGTCAAGGTCGAAGGGATGACTTTCATGCAGTTGTTGCCTTGAGTGCTGAGATTAGGCCGACTCTGTCCTACACATTGATTACTAGGAGATGCATTTGGTCGCAGGTCGACTGCTCTTGTTACGTGAAGCGGAGATAGTTGTCGTAATCCCACCAGTAGATGTCGTAAAGTCCATGCATAGGAAACCACTTTGCTCAAAACAGGACAAATTAACATATTCCACGCACGATCACGACACACACACACACACACACACACACACACACACACACACGCACGCACGCACGCACACGACACACGCACGCACACGCACGCACACGCACACACACACTATTTGTTTCCGGAGATGTTATTATGCACAGTTAAATATATACACCTGACTGTACTCAGACAGTACCATAACGGGTAATATACACACAATATATAATATACATGTACAAAGGCAATCCATTAGAATTGTTTCTTCCATTCTGGTTTGCTAATCAAGCACTTCATATTTTATTTTCATTTTTGTTCTACTGGTTGCTTTTCATAACAGGATTGGTTGAGTTAGGGGATCAACATTTTTTCCCCTTTGATTCTGCTCTTATGTGATTTGAAACCAAGCTCGAGAGATTCAAGACCACCGTGTAATCTTTTGCGTTTGCCAAAGTATTAATTTCTGACGGTCAGACAAAATCCCGCAGCACGTGACCAAATGCACATAGCCTAAATATCACTGACGTGGTCCGCAGACCTGAACGGAGGCCGTATATTTAGTAACTAGTTCTATTTATAAGATGTGTTTTTCGGGGGGAGCATCGGCTGAATTTCAACCCTCAAATTGAAAGTGAATCAAACCGACTGTAGTATCCCACATTATCTGCTTAAATCATTCCTGTCGCCTCACACCATATTTCAAACCCTAAAAATTGATTACCAGAGATGGATAATCCATGCAACTGAATGGATTGATGGCAAGAGATTACGTCACCACCACTACGCCTGTGAATACAATTAATATGATGAAAAAAGCATGCTGCGTGTGTAGTGTTGATGAGGGGGCGGTAATAGGTCAGAGGCAATACGCTTTACCATCTATGATGAAGGAATGAAGAGGGCTCGATGCCTATCGATCAATTAAACAAACCACTTCAATCTCTATGGCTGTGATGAAAACGTAATTGAATTGAGAAGTAGAACCTAACAAAGGGTCATGGGATTAAAAACAATATCGTAGTCTGACAAAACCTTGTACTTGCACACATGCAGCCTTCATTTTATTGTGATTTTATGTTCATTTTCTAAGACATGTTGAAGACACGTGGTTGGTTCAATGTGCTGTCCAGTGCTGACTGCAGTGCAGGGGTCATCACCTCGTATTGACCACTGTGTCCCCATTCCAATGGGAAGTGAATCATTTACTGAATTAAAACACAGGGCTTTCAAAGGGCTGTGATGTGTGGCCCAGCTTTAATCCAGCTCACACTACAAACACTAATCCTTTAAAATATACACTTCCTTAAATATACATCATTTTTGTATGAAACAAATATACATCATTTTTGTATGAAACAGAAAGTAAAGAAAGGACAGAGGACAAAGTATACATTCAATCGCCGTGCAAATAGAATTGTATTGTATTGGTGATGGCCATCTGCAGCTTGTTTACATCTGAAGGGCTGGAGGCTGACCTCAGCAGGACCCTAGGTCAGGGATTGACCTCAGCAGGAACCTAGGTCAGCGACCGACCAGAGAAGTACGAGCAGATGTTACCACACACTTCACCATTGATTGTTCTGTCACTGTGTGTGTGTGTGTGTGTGCGTGTGTGTGTGTGAGTGTGTATTGTTTTTGTGTGTATATAGTGTGTGTCTATATGTGGGTGTGTTTATGTGTTTGTGTATGTGTGCGTTGCATTTGTAGTGGTATATATACTGTATATATATGTATATATATATATATGCGGGCGGCAGTAGCTCAGTGGGTAGGGCGGGTGGACAGAGCGGGTCATCCACTAACCGTAGGGTCGGTGGTTCGATCCCCTTGATCCCCCTCCTCCCAACTGTCCACATGTCGAACCCCACAAATGTACTGATTGTAAGTCGCTTTGGACAAAACCGTCTGCTAAATGCCCCCCTTTACCCTTTATAATGAATAAATATGTTATGGCTATCACATATTCAATATTATGTGGGGGGAAATAATTATAACATATCATGACATTTATTCAATAAATAAAACAAATCTGTATTATGTCTAAGCAAATAATTATATATTTGACAAATGGACAATCTTATATTGTGGTAGAGAAAATAGTTCTACATTATGACAAAGCAAACAATTGCATAAAGGAACAATTCAATTTGGTGACCGCATTTTTCAGAGTGAGGATGTTGTGTGTTTGGATCCCATATCTCTCCACTCCTGTCGTCGTTAGCGGGCAGCATATGGCCGCCTTGCTCGGTCACTGCCATTTCTAGTTACGTAAACTGTCCAAAATATATTTCTGAAATGTTTATTTTGTCCTGCCTCAGCGTGACGTGTCCTCGTGTAATCCCCCCAACAAGCCCATATGAAAAGTTAATTGGTTTACTGCCCCCCCCCAAAAAAAAAAAATAAATAATCTGCAGCAAACTATAAGTACCTGAATCAGTTTGACTGGACAACTTCTGGGCTAGCGAGGGAAAAAAGATGATGAAAAAAAAGGACAGAAAATCAAAAATGAGAAAAATAAACAAACAAAAAATCAGGGTTTCCTGCCAGAGATTTGGATTGAAAATATGCGATAATCCAGCTGTTTTTAGACTTGGACTGAGCCGAGGAAGAACAAATCTCTTGAGTGATGTTATGTTTGCAGAAAAAATATGCTGCTGATAACAGCTGTGATGACAAGTCACCGTGAGACTGGTGAAATGACCTGATGATACCAAATGCTTGCGTAGCGTTATTCCTGTCACTTTTTTTTTTAATAAGATAACTACTTAGATTTAATTCAATGGTCACTAAATGATTTCATTGTATAAATGCATGGCCCAGAATTCAGATGTAGGATAGCTCAGTGGTTCCTTTGTCTTAGATAGATAGATAGATAGAGATAGATTGTACTTTAGTCATCCCACAGCAGGGAAATTTCCTTATCACAACAGCAGAAAAGTGTAGTACACACTACAGAAGTTGGAGTAGAAACAACAGAAAATGTGCAAAAACAAGTACTAGAGGATATTATACAGATAACAAACGGTAAAGTGAACATGATATGAATAATATTGCAAGTAAAGGTGCAAGTATTGCAGGTAAAGTGACCATAATATAAATAATATCGTACATTATAAGTGATATAAGTGATCGGAGTGGAAAATATAAGTACAGATAAAAAATAAAACTAAAGATACAAAATCAGGTGAAGATAAACATAGAGCCGTGGTGAGAGGCTCTATGTTTCTCAGACAGGAACAGACAGTACAAGATGATCAGGTGGTGCAGGTGTTGTACAGTCTGACCGCGCCAGGGATGAAAGACCTGCTGATGAAACACTTCAGTTGTCACACTAAATCATGTGGACCATTCCCAGACAACCTCACATGGAAATAGAGACATTAGATGAAGAAACATGCAGTGAGTGCCAGCTTTACACACAACTGTTACTGCAACAAAGCCTGGAGGGACCCAGTGGAAGACAGGGTCTCTGCTCCCTGGGCGTTCATTTAGCAAAAGAAATGAACACACAACAGCAGTGGAAACCTGTTGGGAATCCTGTGAGGGTTCCCGGTCCGGAACTCAACATCCGTGGTCACATTTTGACTCTCACCCGGGTTCCATTCAGTCAGAAACCCAAACCCTAACTCTAGTTAGTTTCCCACCAGGGTTAGGGTCAGGGTTTCCAACTAGGGTTAGGTTAGGGTTTCCGGTTAGGGTTTCTGACTAGGGTTAGGGTGTCCAAATAGGGTTAGGGTTTCTGACTAGGGTTAGGATTAGGGTTTCCAACTAGGATTAGGGTTTCTGACTAGGGTTAGGATTAGGGTTTCCAACTAGGGTTAGGGTTTCTGTCTAGACTTAGGGTTTCCAAATAGGGTTAGGGTTTCTGACTAGGGTTAGGATTAGGGTTTGCAACTAGGGTTAGGGTTTCAGAGTAGGGTTAGGATTAGGGTTTCCAACTAGGGTTAGGGTTTCTGTCTAGGGTTAGGGTTTCAGAGTAGAGTTAGGGTTTCAGATTAGGGTCAAGGTTTCAGATTAGGGTTAGGGTTTCAGATTAGGGTCAGGGTTTCAGATTAGGGTTAGGGTTTCCAATTTGGGGTAGGATGAGGACCAGTGGGGTGTCCGACCAGTGGGGCTCATGTAAACATCTATAGAGTCTATAGATAGACATGTGAGTATGTATGTATGTATGTATGTATGTATGCATGAGTTTTTCTCCTCCATGAGAGGAAAAGGGATTCGGAGGGTTTCTGTGGAAACCTCGTCTGAAAGCGGGCACAGTCAGGAGTCTATCGGAGAGACTCGGCGAGCGTGAAGAACGAGGGATATAAATAAAAAACCCACCTTTGACCCTCGCCCGTCTCTTATCATTCATCATTCCAAACCACCGCCCTGAGCACGCCGGCGTGATGCTGGCTGGAACAGCTGTACTGTACACAACATACTGGACACACTGTTACTCACACTGTACACACTGTTACTGGAGGAGGATACATCTCAACACAAGGGTGGGATGAGCAACAACATGAGGGACGCAACAACAATAAGGGGTGGACTTGTCCGTTTTGTGACACCGACTGGAGGGTTTAGACAGAGTTTAACTCAGCACACCACTGGACCTGTAGGGTTGTGTACTTATGATCCAGTAATTCAGCCTCAGTGGCAACGGTGGTTCAAATGTGAAGGACTTCGATGGACGTGAGACGGATGTGGTGGGTGAAGTTTACAGTGTTGTTGTCCGCCAGAGCTCAGTGCTCAGAGCTCAGTGTTCAGTGCTCAGTGCTCAGAGCTCAGTGTTCAGTGTTCAGTGCTCAGTGTTCAGTGCTCAGTGTTCAGTGTTCAGTGCTCAGGTGCTCAGTGTTCAGTGCTCAGTGCTCAGTGTTCAGTGTTCAGTGCTCAGTGTTCAGTGCTCAGAGCTCAGTGTTCAGTGCTCAGTGCTCAGTGTGTTCAGTGTTCAGTGCTCAGTGTTCAGTGTTCAGTGTTCAGTGCTCAGTGTGTTCAGTGTTCAGTGCTCAGTGCTCAGTGTTCAGTGTTCAGTGCTCAGTGTTCAGTGCTCAGTGTTCAGTGTTCAGTGCTCAGTGCTCAGTGCAGTGTAGGGAGCTGCCTGTGTGTGTTGAAATGCTAAAACATCCACGCACAAACGCAGCATTTGCACATTCAGTTGTGTTTATTATTTAAAATCAGTAACAGTTGATTCAGACT
>OMKI01033348.1:3314-14579 GCA_900302315.1 Phycis blennoides
CTGTTTCTCTACACACAATATCTTGTAGCTTCATGACCCATTGGTTCTTTTAATGTATAGTTTATGGACATATATTTATTTCATAGGTAAAATGTGTGTGTGTGTGTGTGTGTGTGTGTGTGTGTGTGTGTGTGTGTTCGTACATGTGTGTCGGTGAGCTCTTTAATATTATGCGTGAACGAATATCTGCGTATGAACTCCCGCAGCAGCAAAAACCTACTGGCATTTTTTCATACTACACAGCAGCCACAGTCATCAGTCAGCCATCCATCAGCCATCAGGTGTCTCTACGTCTCTGTGGTGAAAATGATTAATCGCCCGTCTTTCACAAACTCAGCATGAAAATCTGTTTCTTTTCGAGGAGCACCTCAAAGGCCACGTGCCCTCTTCCTAGGTTTTAGGGGATAGGAAGGCTCCCTGTCTTGCTGTGTCTATATGAAGCTTAAAGGGTTAGTTAAGCATCTGCATTTCTTCGCGTTGACAGGCTAGTGTACATTCTCCATACTTGGTGAATAAGCATCTTCTACATCAGAAATGTTGCCTGAAATCTAAATACAATATAGGCCTATATAATGCTATACTGCAAATCTTATGAACTTCATAGATATTTTATGGATAGTTTATTTAATCCGTTTTGTTAATATGTTAACAATGCGTACACAACGTTTTTTAATTCCCTTGTTCATTCAACATGTTTTTTGTTCAACATTATTTGATCATATTTTTTATTGCGTAATTTTGTTGTTCACAACATTTACTTTTAGCTAGCCTTGCGCCACTCAAAATAGTGAGTCTGTGACGAATGTGGCCTTGTTTATTATCTTCAGCCATTTCTGCTATATCTCTCTTCGGAAATGAGCTTCAAAGAGTCCCTTGCTCTGCCCCATCGTGCTTTGTGTGTGCAGGGACTCTGAGTCAAAAGGGATCTGGGTGTGTGAGCAGGATGTGTATGTGTGGAGAGATGGGACAAAGCTAGAAAGAGCTGAAGATAAGGTCTGGGTAAAGCTTTGTTCCACAAGGTCTCTGAAGCCCCCCAAGAGGTAAATAGATAAAGTGTGTGTGGTGTGTGTGTGTGTGTGTGTGTGTGTGTGTGCGCGTGTGTGTGCGTGTGAGTGAGCATCTGTGTAAGCTGGGAAATCAAGATATTTTTCACAGATTTGTGAATCTTTTAGAGATGCTTATGCTTTTTCAACAAAAGCCCCAAGGAAAATTGTTATTCATGTTCTAGCTAAACAAATCATAATATATATAATTATTCACATAATCAAGTTATTGTCACGGGATAGAGGGAATTTAAACTGGCTTGTTGGACTTGCAAGGCTACAGACTGTGTGAATATCTTAGACTGTACAAAAATATACAGTACTACACAGGTGGGGGAATATGAATTTCCCTTCGGGGGGGAAATCACACTGCACAGCGTGCATTGTGATTTGAATAAACGGACCAATCAGCGGCTCCCTCTTGCGGAGGAAGGCGTTTTTCACTTCCTGGCCAATCAGAGTGGGCCGTTCATGTTTGCCTTGCTTTTTGAATTCAGATCGAACAGCAGGCTGACGTGCCCTCAGGATTACAATGCATCAGCTGTCAACACACAAAAGTAGCCCTATTTTGAAAACTGCAATACTATATCTCTCACAGTGGACCATGTATTACGTTGAGGTTTAGATCGGCAGATTTTGTGGATTTTGAAAGTCGACCGTGGTAGGTGAAATTGGAGGGACTGAACTCCAGCCTTGTTTGTAATAGCTGGCTAATTAGCTTGAGGACAGGCTAGCGTTAGCCGATATCTTGCTAAACTGGTCGATCACCCAGTTTAGCACAGGTACAATCATCGGTTATTGACTGTCTGCCGATAACGAAAACGGTAAGTAAGTCTCGATTCTCAAAAACTTGGAGTTCATGCTTTGTTAAAGGTTGTGAATAGGTCAACCCTGCTAGCCACGATGGTGCCGTGGTACACATCGTACTTAAACACATAATGTACAATTCTAGTTGCAGTTACTCCAACATCAGACAAATGAACGAGTTGGTTCAGTCTGGATTTAACCTCCACATGTCTATCTCTACAAACCGTATTCAATAAGTTGAGAAATGTTTGTGTCCTCCACGAAATACGATCGCAGCTGAACGTTAAATTGTGTGTAATTAGATACATTCACAGTGCATAAAACAATGCAGCCTTGGACTTCATTTGCATCCACGTCTTGTAAAGTTGGGGCACGGTTTGTGAATTCTACACAGTTGATGTCAGACTCGGGCAGGATAGGGCTGTTTTAAGGCATGCCAAGTTTTTTCGCTTGGCTCCTAGTTTGACAGTTGTCACCTCTTCTCTGTTGGAATACGTTTTTTTTTTTCTTCCAGCCCCCACTTGTTCTGTACTCTCAGTGTGTCCCTGTTTTTCACTCCTGTTAACTTTTGATAGTTTGGACAGTTTGGTGCCTCTGTTGCTTCCTGTCATGGCTGACAGCAGCATAGTGACTTTGGGGATGGCGAGGAGCATTCTGGTGGATTCGTCAGTCTATGACTCGAGGATGGCTGAAACCACCAAGGACCATGGGTTTCTGGGTCTTGCCATGGATGGTGCTGAAGGTTAGCCCTGCGACGGTCACTTCTGGTTTTGTTCTTTTGCCCTCCTTCTCCTCTGTCCCTGACAATCTCTTCCTTCCCTGCCACCAACATCCAGGCCCATTATGTGTATCACTGCCCCCTGACACACACACACACACACACACACACACACACACACACACACACACACACACACACACACACACACAGGATGTGTGTAGCATAGGTACTATTATTTATGCTAATCAAGTTTATATCACATCCTGTTTGTCAACTCTACCATTTAAGTACAGTTTCAATGATGTGTGGCAACCAAGCTATCACAAATGCACTTCACCAATGCGACTTCAAACTGCTATGAGTGTCCTGCCTTTCAAGTGAGCCCATCTCCTGGTGACATGAGATGTTCTGACTACGCTTTCAGCTTAGTTTTTCTAAAATGTCATTGATCTTTTGTAATCGCCACAATCTGAGTTGTTTCACCGGTGCAATAATGGATTTAATGGACTACCAGTGTAATTTTGTTTAATTTCCATTGCTTTTTAGAAGGTACATTTTTGGTCCCATGTTTAAACTTTGGGCTCATATTGGTTCATATGCCTATTGTTATGTATGTATATATATATTGGGGTTATATATGTATATAGGGTTATATGCCTAAGCAGGCTCTTTCTCTCCCTTTCTCTTTTTCTCTCTCAGACATGCTGCCAAGGTTGGAGACCAGGGTAGTTCTTGTGGGAGAGGCCTCCAGAAATGATGCACTGGTCCAAGCTCTGAAGGTAGGCTACTGGTGTGTATACCACTTCCCAGAGGTAAACAAAGCCAATGATGCATCCAGCCCATTTTAGGTCAGCATTTCATACAACCTTGATATGGAACCTGGACACTTCTGTATTTACCTCATTCTTGAGTCGGCTGCGGTTCCTGGATCACGGCGCTTGAAAATCCAATTGAAGAAATAAACCTGTGCTTGTACAAGAACGAGCTACCTGAAACATGGGTTTTATAGTCCCGGCTTGTCCTGGACAGGCTCAGGCTGCTCCTAATCCTCCTGTGTTCAAAGCCAGGGTAGTGCAGTACGTCGACGAGCAATCCATCCCAAGCGAGCAGTATCGTGGAACCCTTTGTTATTTTCAGTGCTACCGTGGTATATAGAAAAAAAACCCCAACATATAAATACCATGTTTTCTTTTTGGAAGCAAGCGGCACACGCACATGCAATTTTCTGCCACTTGACACACATTTCAGCACTCAGTAGTTCAAGTGTAGCATCTTGGCTATCATCAAAAATGAAATGGATGTAGAGTCCTTTGAGCCATATATCCCTACTGTTGCAAATGTCAGTCATTGTAGTTGGAGTGGGGAAAAAGCACGAAGGCATTTCCATCCACCCAGAGTTGCACCCCTGCCTGGATAAGGCCTGTTAATACATGCTATATTTGCTGCATGCAGAGCCCCTCCACACACCTGAGCGCATTAAATTGTAACTTGCGCATAAAATGGTTTCCTTGATTCTGTTCACAGCTGCCAGGCACAGCTCTGTTCAACATCCCCGCTATCTCCTCTCCCTGACTTTCACATTTCTACCCCAAGAGGTTATTCTGCTCCCCCCAACTCACAGCTGTGACACCTTTTTATTTTGCTTTATTTTGTATTTTTTTTGTATTTTGGGCCTATACCTGATAACATAAATTATTCCAGTGGTACACGCTTAAAAGAAAATCCCTAAACGTATACTCAGACATCAAGCATCAAAACACTACAATGCTGCACAGGCTTGTGGGTTTACTACCATGTTGGGGTTCAATTGGAAGATCTTTTTCTGTATTTTATTTTATTTTTTATTTTTTATTTTTTTAAGATGTCAAATCTGTATGCCTATGTGACTGTACACACCCATCACACACATGTTGATCACAGTTGAGTCCGTGAAGTCTCCAGAAGGAAACAAACACGTCGCCACCAGGATTCGGTCCTCAGCCCACTGGGTTGCGAGGCTGTCGTCACCTGCACTGCAGTCATCATCCAGTTGAATTAATCTGTCAGATTACATTTTTGCCTTCTCTTCCCTTGATTCTTTGCCCCCCCCCCCTCCCTCGTTCCCTCTCTCTGTTGGCCTCTTAAAATGTCTCAGCTCTCCATCTCTCTCCTTTTTATTGCCTTCCTGGCCAGCCGTTTTACCTTTTTTTTTTTTTCCTCTCACCTTCTCCCCATATGATATTTGACATCCAGACTTCTGGTGGGATGTATTCCATTATTGTATATTTTTTTACAGGTTGTCAGAGTAATGGAAGTCCTGGTTGTAAAGATAAGAGGAGGCGAGTCTGGTGCCGAGGAGAAATTGATGATAAAATCTATAGTCAATATGGTATAGTACCTGCCTGCTTGTTTCTCAGTTTGTCTGTCTGACTCACCTGTCTGGTTTTAACACTTGAGGGGGAACTTTGTGGCGGTCAGTGTTGCATGGATCCTTTTTGCACTCGGAGTATGTGTGTTGATTCACTCCCTTGCACTCCCCCTCCTCCCCCCTCTCCCCCAATCACCGCTCCGCACATGGTGAGCTGAAAGGTATCGGTGCCACTTAACGTGACGCATTTTGTTCAGCGAAACAAACGACACCAGTGAAGCCAACTTGAATAATTGCATGACCATCAGTTGCCACCGCTAAATCCCACCGTCCTAGTGTAAGTAAATTTTGAAATGGTGGAAGATCAATCTTGAAATGGTGGGTCCTAAAAGGCATAGGACCAATTGACTAGAATGACAATAAACAGGACTTGTAGGTCAAAGCTATGGTTCTGCAACAAACCGCTCGATTCATTGTCGACCAATCCAAAACATTTGAGGTGTCTTGGTCATCTTGAATGTGCTTGCTTTGTATTTATTTAGCAAATATTTCAAATTATTTTGCCAAACTGTTAATTGCTTGGCAACATTTTCTTTTTTGCTGAGCGTCTATCCATCTTGTCTATGAATGGATCCTAATGGTATAACTCTCTGTTAATGGCAACGAGGCAAAGTGTTGCGGTTTCATGGTACGTTATGGTATGTCTTGATGTCCTACATACTGCATTCTTCACTGGTGGTTATTATGCTGCTGAACAAAATGTGTTATATTTTTCAGGCCTTTGTTTCCCACAGACCGGGACAGTGCCCTTGGCTCATGGATAATTCAGATTCAACATTTTGGATGGGTTGCACATGGTCTACGACTTCAAATTGATGGGCTCTCGAATGAGAATCAGAAGGATAGATATTGGCTCAAGCTTCTTTCACTAGCCAGGCTTTTCAGCCTTTATTCTAACATCTTTTTGCGGGTAAAGCCATTTTGTTTTTGCACTTTTTTCAATTTTGAGTTTTCAAAACACATGACACTGGAATGACACAATGAGAACAAACACGAGTCAATATTGAATGAATAAAATGCACTATCTTAGATTCTTCAAGCAGAATGCAACAAGAAAAGCATTGTAACCTCTTTGAATTGATCTTCCAAATATTGTGTTCAGGGAGCTCATTGACGGTAGTGACTATTCACACACTTCAGAACACATTTTGGTCAGCATACCGATACTTGGCTAATGACAGATTTCTGAAAGAATGGCAAACTCACATATAGCATGTCGGGATATTGTGGAATAGCATATTTATGCCGATTTGACACATGAAATGTTGGTGGCGGTCGATACAAAGGTCTGAGGGTGCAAGTCTGATTTATTCATGTTGCCATTTTGTGTAATGTGTCACATCCCTTCAACTCAATCCATATATCATAATCAACTTGGATCCTAATCGTGTGTGTGTGTGTGTGTGTGTGTGTGTGTGAGAATCAGCGGGGGGTCCTCCTCTGACTGTTTTTAATGAATACTTCAGAGGGATAGTCCCCTGGGGCGCAGTTTAACAACATGTAGCTTGGGAGTCATGCTCTTTGATGGGCTGTTTTGAGGACCACACCGCGGCGCGGTCAGCGCTTTGCGTTACGGGTTGTGGGTTCGTCATGCTGATCAATGTAAGGAATACGGCGCGAAGGGATGATTATCTCCATTGTTGTGTGATCTACGAATGTGTTACGTGTGTGTGCTCCTGTGTGTGTACTCATCAACCATCATAAACTCCCAGCGCCCAAAGGGACATCCACGATGATTTGTCTTTTCTTTTTTTTTTTTTTTTTTTTTTGAGAGGAAGACAAGGAGCAGAGACATATTGTACAATTATTCATTTTCTGGTGGGACAGAAAAGCAGCCCAATATTTGCATTTCCGAAGCGATAAGCAGCAAATGTTGCCGTTGCAGCGCCTTTGCCGTACTATTACGGCATCGTCAATCTATTTTTCAAGAATGAATTGATTTTGACAGTGGATATATTTGCAATCGATCGACTAATCGATTAATCAGAATGACTCCACTAATCTTTCCTCGGTGCCGGCTACTCACAAAAGTAATTCCATAATTCCAAGCCGCGTTGTCGGCGAACAGAAAAGATCCCTTTCTGATTTTCACCCGAGGGGTTTCCCTGCGCGCCCTCTGGTGACACGTGCGCCGCCGGCCGGCGCGCGTTCACCGGCGTTGTGACGGACCACTAATTCCGCCGTCGTAACCTCCCCTCGCCCGCCCCGTCTCCGGCAGGACATCAACCAACCCTGCGTGGTGACGGACAGCGTCCAGGAGTTTGCCGACGGGGAGAACGCCGAGTTCGAGTCCGTGTTCGTCCTCACCAGCTTCGACTGCCCGGACTACAGCTACCTCTATAAGCAGGACAACCGCATCGTCGGGCCCCCGGTGATTCTGCACTGCGCTGCCAAGGAAGAGGTAGGTGGTGACTTTTAATTTTTTTGAACAGGGTAAATAAACAACTTTTCTTTTTACGCGCTCCCTGGACCGTATTCCCTCATTGCATCGCGTGCCTTCTTTAAAACGGAAGGGCCAACATTTGGCTGCAGTCCTCGCTTTTGATTTCACTTTGGATTTATGTAAATGATATCGCAGCGTGTAGCTTGATTTGTCGATTTATGACGCTGTGCTTTTCCATTCTTGAGAAGCATATGTAGAAATATTCATAGCACGGTAAATACTGTGTGTGTGTGTGCGTGCAGCTTCTGTCTAGAAAAGCAAAGGTAGATCCGTCCAAAAGACAGATCTAACGGCCCTTTATACACACTACCAGAATTGCGATGGGGGGGGGGTTCAGTCTGAGAAACGAGTGAGGAACAGAATAAACGCTGACTGCCTATAGCGAGGCTGACAAACAGGGCTCTGCCTGCTCCGTCTTGCTCGCTCCCCGTCCGTCCGTCCGTCCGTCCGTCCGTTCTCAGACTGGACCTTAATGTCCTCTGGTGAGCAATGGGCCGCTCCGTCTCGCGCGGCGCGCCACAGAACCCAGAGCACGTCAGCACAGAGCGCGGGCCCACGCGTGTCGACATGGCGGTCAGAGACACAAGACGTATCGCGCTTGATGACGGTTCGGGCAAAGGCGTAGAAAGTTTTTTTTTTTGTTTTTTTTTGTAGTAACTAATCTGTTTTTGTGTTTTTTTGTTTTTGTTTTTTTGTTTTAACACCACAGAATCTTTATTGTGGTGTGTTATGGGAAAAGCTGGATTGAAATGAAGAGTCTTTAATTTTTTTTTTTTTTTTTTTTTTTTTTTACTGGATTTCTTTGCCTTTACTGGATTCGGGTTGGAACTTCTTTGGGTTCACCAGACCTTGTCTGAATATATTTCCGTCTGTGTTCATGTAATGTCTGACGCCATATTTGTCACCTTTGGAAAAAGGCATGTTTCAAATATTTTACATTCTTGGAACATTTTAAACATGAGCTTGGTGTTTCAAGATTTACATTGTTAGAGTTTTTTTGACTTTGAAAGAAATGTTCTTTTGCAATACCCACTTGATGCAATCTCTTATTACATCACATTTATTATCTTATGAACTTGCTTCTAGCTTATGAACTTGCTTCTTCCAGCTTCTAGCTGCTACATTTAAAGTTGCCTTAGTTAACTTTTCCGTCAGTGTTGGCCCGCTGTAGCTAACAGATGTGTAGATGGTTGGAGTTAATTTAACCAGTTACAACGTATTACTTCACACGTGTCCACGGCGGTCTATCCTGCAATCATGGTCAGAGTCCATGTTGTTTGTCGTTTTTTTCCCCCCCCCCCCCAACAACAACAAAGACGTATTTGTGCCACAATGTGAGAATTCAGTTTAAAATATAGAATTTGTCTTTCATGGCCATGGTTGTTATTGTTTTTGAAATAAAACAATAAAAGAAAAAAACCCCATTGATTTCATAATCCGCATCTTACGCACGGATGTGACCGAAATACAGCGCTCTCGACGCGACCCGGCCCTGCATGTCCCGCATTGTTCTGCATGTGTGTGTTTTTTTTATTTTTTTTGGTAAACGGTCGACGTCCGTCTCTCTCTGTTCCAGCCGCTGCCCTTCTCCTGCAGGCCGCTCTACTGCACCGCCATGCTCAACCTGACGATGTGCTTCACCGGCTTCAGGCACAAGGAGGAGGTGGTGAGTTCAGCCGCACCCCGCCCCCCCCCCGCGCTCACGGGCCCCAGAGCGCGGCGCCGCCAGGCCCCACGTCGCCCACCGGTGTCTTTGTTGACAAAGTGGTCTGGCTTTTTTGGGGGGGGGGGATGGAAGCGTCGCTGCCACTGATGATTTAACGAGATCGTGAATCAACGGCGCCGCGACGCATCATGAATGCCCATAGCTCTCTGCTAATTGTTTAAACTCTGTTCCGAATGGCCAAGTGTTTACGATTCACCGATGATTCACCGGGTGATTCACGGCGTTTGGAATGAAAAGAAATGTAGAATGTCTTTTTGAATATCGTTTTATTATTAATGTTGCGAGTGTTGTGTGCCAGCGTGTCTTTTAGATCCAGGAGAACTCCCCGAGTTTGAAGGAGAAGGTTTTGTCCTTGGAGGTCGAGGCACAAACGGAAAGCCATCGGGGAGGGTTGATGTGACTTTGGCTCTTGTTAAGTTGTGTTCCCCACCCCCCCCCCCCTCCCCCTCCTCTCTTGGCCTCCCTGCAGAAGAACCTGGTCAGCCTGGTCCATCACATGGGCGGGACCATTCGCAAAGACTTCAGCACCAAGGTCACTCACCTCATCGCCTGCTCCACCCACGGCGAGAAATACAAGGTCGGTATATGGCCGAGTCACGCGCAAGACCGTAGCTCTCCGAAGACAAACCACTGAGCAGTAGCTCGGTGGGGGGGGCGGCAGTAGCTCAGTGGGTAGAGCCGGTCGTCCACTCACCGTAGGGGTAGGCGGTTCGATCCCCTTGATTCTCCTCCTCCTCCAACTGTCCACATGTCGAACCCCACAAATGTACTGATTGTAAGTCGCTTTGGACAAAAAGCTTAATGCCCCCTTTACCCTTTACAAACGCGACTTGGTTGTTGGATGTAAATCAAGCACTGTAGCATGTATGTTCTAAAGCTTGCATGTCATTGCACGTGCGCCTGCATGTTGACAAGCCCTGCCTTGGTTTATTTGTGTTGAGATGTCCAAATTACTTTTCATTTAACAATCTTTTGTGCCGTCAAGATCTGTCTTTAGTAATTACGTTCAATTGAATGCTGGATTTCCCCAGTCTACCCTTCCTTAGAAATAGATCATTTTTATGCTCGTCTTTTTGCATGCTTTTTTTTTTTTTTGTTTTTTTGCTTTTCCTGTTCTCTCTCTCTCTCTCTCTCTCTCTCTCTCTCTCTCTCTCTCTCTCTCTCTCGCTAGCTCTCCTCTCTTGCTGTTTATCTCTCTTCCCCTCTCTCCATCCCTGATCTCACACACTGGGGGTGTCACTTTGGATTGGGCCTGAGAGCTGAATGCCCCCCCCCCGTGCGTCTGCAGTGTCTTAGCACGAAAATGATCAAATGGCATAATGCAATTGTGATGGCTATTGCAATAACTTGGTGGTGTGGCAATACCTTTCAAGTTGTGCATTTCAGCACTTTTAATGGGTTTTGTGTGTGTCAAGTAATGACATTGTTGCAGTGTTTTAAGGGGAAATTCACTGGATGTAAACTATTGTTACGCTGTTGTTCTTTTGTTATTACAGTAGACAACCCCGACAGAATAATGGGTGGATTACTATATATATATATATATACAGTATATATACATACATATGAAAAATAAAGCATTGCAGCTTCCCTGATTTAATACAGACTTCTGTGATGGACACAAAATATTGCATTCATTTTGCAACATGGATATAAAAACCACATGTCGTAGTGAGATAACTTGGTTTTAACAGGCCACCATTAGACGATCAACACAAAGGCCCAGTCAGCTCCCATTATCCAAAGCACCGCCTGTACATTGCACACACACACACACACACACACATCAAGGCAGCTGGAACGTTCTCCCCGTTGTTTCTCCAACGTATCTGTCTTAACTGTCCCATCCCTGGACGTTTCTTTTTTTTTTTTTCATCCTCTCACTGGTCTTTCTACTCCGGTCCGGCTGTCAGCATCTCCGGCGTCACGTCTTACGTTTCACCTCTGGGTCCCAGGTGCTCTCCACGGGCTCCCCGGTCCGAACCCAGCCTCCACAACAACACACACACACACACACACACACACACACACAGACTAATGCATGCACACACAACCACACACATGCAGATACACTAATGTACACTACACACATAATAATGGTAATGTTCACACTAACAC
>OMKI01033408.1:3325-14652 GCA_900302315.1 Phycis blennoides
GGCGCATGTGCTGCTGGCACGCTGCGCGCCCGGACGCGGTCGAAGTGAAGAATGGTGGGGGGGGGGGGGGGGGGGGGGGGGGGGGGGGGTGGGGTGTGTTTTGGGGGGGGGGGGGGGGGGGGGGGGGGGGGGGGGGGGGGGTATCTGTAAGCACAGAGAGTCCGCGGGGAGTTTCCACTGTAAACAACCCTGACCCGTGAGTCGGTCACATGACAATCTTCAAACGGGAATCCTGAAAAGGTGACATGGGGGATAATCCACTGCCAGGTGAGAAAAAAACCCCAAAGTGTAGGCCTACATGTTGTCACAGGGGTCCCCTGGATCACACAGTAAACGGATCAGGCTATACGCTCACAGTAAACGGATCTGTCCAGACCGCGTTAGAGGTCCTGGTTCTGGTGTGTGAAACCCATAAGATCAGCTTTCTCTTCCGCTGGGTTTCTAAACAAACAAACAAACAAACAAACAACGGACCAAACATGCAGCTGAAGCCTTCTGCATTTGATGTTTGACACGTGTTTAATTATAATTACAACGAAACAATTGTAACCTCATCACATATGCATGCATTGAAAGCAATTAGGATGTCTATTAGATTAGACACTTCTTACAGGATTTACATGTGTACACTGTGAGTCCTTGCGGTGTGTGCATGTACGTGTGAGACTCTGACTCACAGATGCTCAGCCCCTAACCCCCAGACTGTCCTGACACATTTGCAGGAGATGCAGTCCAGCCGTAAGGACCGCTATGGTAGTGTCTTAGCCTAGATTATCTTCCAGCTCCGCCTAGCTAAATGGGCTAAAACCTGCCCCATATAGCCAGCCGTGTGTGGGTTATCCATTAGGAGATTTGGACTGTATTAGCATATCAGACATGATCACACTGATATGTTGCTGGATCTTGATCTTTAAGTCTTACTGTGAAAGGTCAAGGATGTGATCATGCTGTTAATAACAAAGACAGCTTTTGAGTTGCTTTCCTATTGAATGTATGTACGTACACAACTACAAACATATCAGAGAGACCGGGACGATTCATTGATGCTGTTGAGTCTAATATAGGATAAAATAATTTGAAGGATTTGAGCATACATCTCTTTAAATGTATGTGTCATTGTTTTGCTTGTCATGTTTAGGCTGTATTTTAATACATGTGTTTATGTTTTTTCAGTGGTTTGAACTGCATGCTTTTTCGTCTTTGCGCTTGTTTTAGTTTAAGTAAGGTACTAGGCTGCGTATCTCTTTGAAGTCATTTAGGAAAAGCACTTTATGTCCTTATTTAGCTTTTCTGGCAATGAGGAGAGAAACCTACTTTAAGTAGTCTCAAAGAGGGCATTTAAAAGCAATAGCTAAGGCCTTTACATCCATTGCAGAGACATTGCTATCTTAAATAACCACGGCTAAATTTGGCTCAGAAAGTTGTAGGGAATTTCAATTCGGTGACATTTGTTCATTTGTCAGCTGTGTGAGGATTGCCAAAGAAGCAGTGATGGCATTTCATGGTTATTTAATTGTGTTGGTTTCCTGCTTATGTTTTTTTATATTGTTAAATAAATACACAAAAATCCTCGGTGCAGTTTTATTTGAGAAATTGTGCAATCTTCCTTCACATCACAAGTGAATCGAAAGGAAGAACATTTAAGTCCCCGGCAGACAAAACAACAAAGCATAGAAAGGGCTGAAAGCATCAACATCATTTCATAAGTAAGATGGTAGGCCTACACATTTTCACGCTGTCACGTTCACAAAAATCCGCGCGTCTGGGCTGCCCTTCCCCACGCGCCCCGCGACCGAGCGGAGACGGGCTCCCCTTCCCCACGCGCCCCGCGACTGAGCGGAGACGGGCTCCCCTTCCCCACGCGCCCCGCGACCGAACGGAGACGGGCTCCTCTTCCCCACGCGCCCCGCGACCGAGCGGAGACGGGCTGCCCTTCCCCACGCGCCCCGCGACCGAGCGGAGACGGGCTCCTCTGCGTGTGATGCGGGGAAATCAATGGCCCCGCGCGGTCGTCGGCCCTGGGAGTTCGGAACGTGGCCGTGATCCTTTCAGAGGAGAGGACATCAGGTGTCCCGTCCTCAGCGTGGGCCCTGCCGCCACAGAACCTCATCGGTGAACTCCCACCGCCGGACGCTGCTCTGCAGCCGCGGCCGCCGCCCCTGCATCTGCGCAGATGTGCAAACAGACGGCGGTACAAACAGACCGCGGTGCAAACGGACGGCGGTACAAACGCCGGGCCCCGGCCCGCCCTGTTCAGGAGAGTTCAATGCGTCCGCCGCGCCGCGGTTTTCCATTAGCGGTGTTGCGGCTCACAGCCGTGGCCCTGTTGAATCCCGCTGAGGTGACTTTGCACCTCCAGCCCAACAGGAGGCCCGGGGTGTTGGTGTGACATCCTCTCGGCCCAGCGGCCCTCGTCACGCCGCTCTCTCTCCGGTCCGACCTGGAAGTCCCACCTTCCTCTGGCTGACCTCCGCCAAACAATCCAAACTACGGTGCCACTTTTAGTTTGCTTTAGTCGAGCCGGTTTTCCTCGTCGTGGCTTCGGCCGGCAGCTCACATGCTTCATGCCGTTCAAGCCCTGAATCCCTTAATTGCTAAAAAAGCACGACTCAGGGGCTTCCACCTAACACAGGGAACCAAGCCAACACACAAGTATAGATTCATTTATCCATCAGCCCTCCACTCCCCCCTCCGCTCCATTCTGTACTGCTTTGCTACTGGTATTCCATACCGTACAAAACGCTTTCTTTATACATTTCCCACAATAACAGCAGCAGTTACAAAAACAGCTCTGAGCAATAGAGAGAGAGAGAGAGAGCACTGAATAATAGGGTGGAAGCATCTGGAGAGACTCAGAAGTGTGGTGGTGGTGGAGGCGGTGGTGGTGGCAGTGCCCTGCCGGCTCAGAGATAGCAGCATGGCTACAAAGGAGGACACAGTGAAGGGGAAATGAGCTCTGTGGTTTTGGTGACTGCAGAGGCCGTCTGAAAGGCGCGGCAGCCGCGGCTTCTGTCTCCGGACGCCGTTCTGAAGTCGGGGACATTTCAGCGCGGCTCGAAGGCTCGCCTCCGGTCTCGCCGCCCCCCCGGAAGGGAGCGTGATGAGACCATTGTTGCTTCCCAACAAATTGATTTCCTGGGTTGGCCGACCGTTCCTCTGACGTAATCATCTCCGTCCTCTGGTCGGCTTCCATCGTGTTTAGTTGTTTTGTCCTCGTGGCGGTCACACCTGCGCGTGCAGCGTGGTTGGAACCCTCGCGCGTTGGTGGAGCAGGTGGTGAGCAGCAGGTGGACCTGCACACCTTTTGGGTGGAACCACCACCTGCGTGTTTCCTCTCCGAGTGACTTTGTGGAGCCAGCAGTCCTGTGCATCCCTTGCAGCTCATGCTCCACATGCATTATCACAGACGCACGTGCCAGAACCTTTGGTTTTGTCGGTCGGCGGATGAAGAATCACAAATGGGCGTTCTTTCTTTTTTTTTTATCTTTGTCGAGAAATTCATAAAACTGTAAAAGAAAATGTAATGAATAGTTACTGCAAAAATCCTTACAGCGTAATATGGTCTTGATATACAGTAGTTTCTGCACTTCATTGTACTATAATTTGAGTATGTAGCCTACCATACAACTCCAGTTCCATACCATGAATTATATTATTCTATCCCTGCAACAAGTTATTCCTCCATATATATTTTTCTATTATTCATCTGTTCCATACTAGAGAATGAGAAAACATAAATTCATTGAAGGAATACAAATGGTTGAGCGACTTTCATGCTGACGTAGTGACCAGGCCGACTGTTCGGCTGCATCAATCTCACAGGGCATTACGTGTGATCACAGTTCCATCCGGCGCTTGGCAAATCACTGCAGATGGAACACGCTCGAGATTGCTTTCACCGCGAAGACCCTGACTGCGTGACATGACCGTCTCCGTTGTGTAACGTCGGACTGCAGAATCTCCACGGGGGGGAGTCGCACGCTGTCCCTGCGTTGGCCCGTAAGTAGGCCGCGGCACGTGTAGCTGTTTACAAAAAAAAAACGTGTGGAGGGGCGTGTCATGCTATCCATCTGCAGGCCGCGCACACCGCCGCCGCCGCCGCCGCCGTGAACGGCTCCGTTTCATTCGATTTCCCCTTCGTCTCTCCGCGCCACCCCCTATTGTTTCACTGTCACGGCGCCGTGTGTAAAGGCAGGATGTACCACTTCACGGGAAACGCGTCGAGGAGGCAGTGGGAACGACCTGACAGGGTTGCAGAGATGCTAATAAATGAATAAAAGACCCCCACCCCCCCCCGGATGGATAGGGGGAGTATGGGCAGACGTGCTGAGAATGGAGGCCGAAGTAAGTCGGAGGCAGTCGGATGGACGTGTGCCGACTCCAGGACGGCCATCTTGTTGCTGGCTCCTTGAGAGACCTAAAGCCTTTTCACTCCCTCAGCCTCTTGTTCTGTTTTGTCTTTCATCTCACCGTGCTCTTACATCTTTCTTTTCTCCAACGCGGAAGCTCGTCTTGGCTCTGGAGGAGTTGGGGCTCGCGCCTCGGGCAACATTAGTCTTTGTGTATCCATACGGTTATCTGTAGGTGCGGCTTGCTGCACTGTCGTCACGCATCAAAGTTATTGTGTTTGTTCCACTTTGAACAACGTTAAGACTTTCTATTTTCCCCCCTCTGTAAGAATACACATTTCCGTCTTAGCAAACCCCTCTGGAGAGGTACTAGATATATATATATATACACACCACCATGCTTTGTCGCATAGTGGCGTTTATTAAGGCAAATTCCGGTTTGTTTTGTATGCGTCTTGACGGATGATAATGATGTCAACAGAGCCTGAATGTTGGGATTATCAATGAGAAGAATCCATTATCCTATATTGATGACTTACCTGACAATGTTATGATGCTAAACCCTCATTTTCTGTTTCTCTTGAGAGATTAGAGAGAAAACAACATGGAGGATTTTACCGTTCTGTGACACTGTGACTATTTGATACCACGTTGCTCCAGTAAGCACTTAGTGTTCAGTACAGTCGAAGTGAGTAGAAGACTGTATTGATTAACCCTTGGTGTTGTAGACTTCCATTGTTGTTTCAGAAACTCAATCAAACTCGGCACCCCACAGCCCTCCCTGTTGCTTCGAGCACCATCCATCTGCCAGCAGAATCCATTCATCCAAACATCATCATAGCTTTCTCGAAGACACCATTGTTGCTGTGCCTTAAAACATCTAAGTCTGAAAGTCAGTTATACAGACTTCTGGTACAACATATTGATGGATGCTGTGGCCAAAGAAATTGGAAAGCTCTTTGTTTTGTTCTGCTGGGTGAAGGTGCAAGCTACCTGGAAGGTGGAATGACCTAGCTCTATAGTGACCGCAGAAGCTCTCACTGTGTTGGAAAGTAATCTCAAGGCTCTTCTCTGCTGGGAACATCTCATCATCAGACCTGTGCACTTTGTTAAAGCACGGTTTACAATATAACCTGCTTTGTTGACATGCACTAACCCCTCCTATGCTCAAATAAAACACAGACTGAACTTTATTTCTCATTTCTATGTTTCTCTGCCCTCTTTCAGCCTCACCTGTAGGTCACTCTGGATGAAAGCATCTGCTCATGACTCAATGTAACCATCAGGAACCTGTTGGGCCTCTTGTGAAGTGTCCTGTATATGCTCTCATCAGTCCTCCCTCTGCTCTCTTCTAGAAGAAACCACATACGATGGCTCCGGCTCCTCTTCATTACCCAGCAGCCCCACGGTCCCAGCTGGTGCTGCCTCCCCATTGGCTGACATCCCTTCCTCGGCCGCCCACTCAGATGCGGAGGCCATGTCCCGAGGGGGAGGGCTGAGGGGCCAGCCGGCGTACTCCTCGTTTGGAACGTTTGTGGCGGAAACGGCCAATCATCCGCAGAACCTCGTCCAAAGCAGAACCTCGCCAACCATCACCCGGGACAAGAACCTCACCAGCCAGCGGCCTTCAGATGACCCCGACCAGGCCTTGGGCACGTCTTCCTTGTCCTTCATCGGCTCAGGTCGGGCTCCCCGCATGCCTTACAAGCAACACACAGCATCGCACACTGTGGGGCTGACGCCCACTGTGGGGCTGACACCCTCTGTGGAGCTGACGCCCTCTGTGGGGCTGACACCCACAGTGGGGCTGACATCTACTGTGGAGCTGACACCCACTGTGGGGCTGACACCTACTGTGGAGCTGACACCCACTGTGGGGCTGACACCCTCTGTGGGGCTGACACCCTACTGTGGGGCTGACACCCACTGTGGGGCTGACATCTACTGTGGGGCTGACACCCTTCTGTGGGGCTGACACCCACTGTGGAGCTGACACCCACTGTGGGGCTGACACCCTCTGTGGAGCTGACACCCACTGTGGGGCTGACACCCACTGTGGGGCTGACACCCTCTGTGGGGCTGACACCCACTGTGGAGCTGACACCCACTGTGGGGCTGACATCTACTGTGGAGCTGACACCCTACTGTGGGGCTGACACCCACTGTGGGGCTGACACCCACTGTGGAGCTGACACCCACTGTGGGGCTGACACCCACTGTGGGGCTGACACCCACTGTGGAGCTGACACCCTCTGTGGGGCTGACACCCACTGTGGGGCTGACATCTACTGTGGAGCTGACACCCACTGTGGGGCTGACATCTACTGTGGAGCTGACACCCACTGTGGGGCTGACACCCACTGTGGGGCTGACACCCACTGTGGGGCTGACATCTACTGTGGGGCTGACACCCACTGTGGGGCTGACATCTACTGTGGAGCTGACACCCTCTGTGGAGCTGACACCCTCTGTGGGGCTGACACCCACTGTGGAGCTGACACCCTCTGTGGAGCTGACACCCTCTGTGGGGCTGACACCCACTGTGGGGCTGACACCCAAGTCTTTTGAGTCCTCCATTTACGGAGTCAGAAGCATCACACCTTTGTCTACTTTCTCGCCGTCAACATTGCCGTCGTCATCATCGCCATCATCATCATCATCATCATCATTATCATTCTTGACACCAACATCATCATATTTACCGCTATTGACACCATCACCATCATCTTCATCATCATCAACCTTACCATTATCGACAGCAACATCACTGACATCATCTTCATCATCAACATTGCCGTTATTGACAGCAACATCAATGACATCATCATCTTCATCATCAGCATTACCATTATCGACAGCAACATCACTGACATCATCATCTTCATCATCAGCATTATCATTATCTACAGCAACATCACTGACATGCTTCATCATCAACATTACCATTATCGACAGCAACATCACTGACATCATCATCTTCATCATCATCAACATTACCATTATCAGCATCCTCATCACCGACATCATCATCATCATCATCATCATCATCATCAGTAAAGACATCCTCAATGGCGTCAGCATCATCCTCTTCATCAGCTGCATTCAGCGTGTCCAGCATGAGGTCCCCCTCTGGCCCCCCATCGCCAAGCGACCCATCGCCCCTCAACCAGAACGCGGCGTCCCCCGCTCCTCCCAGGACAGCGACAACCTTCTTCAGGAACTCGCCGCAGGGAGCCACAAGTTTCGGCCCTTTGTCCTCATCGCTGCCAAAGTTGTTACCATCCACCTCACAATTATCATCACGATCATCAACGTTGTTGTCATCATCATCATCATCAACATCATCATCAATGTTGTTCTCATTGTCATCACCATTGTTCTCATCATCAACATCTTCATCACCAAAAAAGAACACAGAATCTCACACTGTTTTAGTGACACCGACATCCGTCATGTCTTTAATGGCTGGAGTCAAAAGTGTCACAACTTTGTCCACATCACTGTTAACATCAAGGTCATTATCATGGACATCATCATCATTGTCATCATCAACAACAGCATCATCACTAATGCAAAACACAGCTTTAGTGACACCGACACCGTATATGAGCTCAACGGATGGCGCAAAAATTATCATATCCTCATCCACATTAATGTTCTCATCATCATCATCATCACCATCATTATCACCATCATCGTCATCATCACAACCATCATCATTCTCACCATCATCACCATCATCACCATCATCATCGTTATCATCAGCATCCACTGTGATTAACTTGACTAATACAATGTTTCCCTCAAGCCTTTCAAGCTATTTGTCATCACAACCGTCACCAAAACCCTCAATTATTTCCATGTTATCATCTTCTAATATCTCACCAGCCTCCTCCTCTCCAAGCCATTGGATTCTGCCCTATTCTGTCCCACAGTCAGAGCCTGCCCCATCAGCAACAGCAGGGTCCACTACTGTGGAAGAAATCCCAATATCACCACAATCCAACAAAAGTTTGCTTGTGGATTTACCAACACGTTCTGATATATTGTTCAGCACAGCGTCTCCATTATCGATCCTGATTCCTGACATAGTGTTCAGTCAAACTGTTTCTAAAACTCAAAACAGCAAACAAGAGGCAACACGTACAGTGCACTTCTCACCTGATGCATCTCCTCGTCTGACCAGCTCAGGCAACAATGCGACTACAAGACGTAACCTTAGCTACAGTGCTGAACTCAAAAGTACAGCGGTACATACCTCAGATCCAACGCATTTCACATCAAGTCAAGGACAACTTCCTGCAGTATTTTCTAAAGAACTCACGAAAACGCTGAAAGGTGTGATCGCGGTCCTGCCCGGTAATAAGGGAAGAAGCACGACCGCAGTCTCCACTTATGATCAAAAACTTGTAGCAGTTCAAAAGCCAAAGCTCCACGCAACGCAGTCGGTTCCTGAGAGCCTTTGGGTTTCCAGACACATCACAAGGCAGAGGCTAACAGGAACACCATATAAGGTTGAGAAATATAAGACATTGTCTAGGAGTCACACCTCCCGTGCTAGAACTATGTCCTCCTCTGCTCAGGATCTTGTTAAAAACCTTACCATGACACCACAAATATCATCAAGGGCCTCTGAAACATTCTTTACATTTCCTCGCGGGATCCCTTGGACCACGGCAGATAACTCGCCTCTCGCTGACACGGCGATCACTAAGCAAACAGCTCGACGCCTTGGCAACGCCTCCCCGGAGCATGCACCTCACCCCGGTGATTTACCGACAGGTCACGACGGCCCCGGAGCTCCTGTCTCTGTTATGAATAGTGGCCGGCCGAGCACTGCAGAAGCTGAGCTCATCCCTGTCTCCTCCCCGATTCTGCAGGGTAGTTTGCATCCATTTAAACAGACGGGGTCTGAGGCCGGAGTCGCGAGTTCCGCGACCGTCCCAGTTAAATCGTTCTCCGCATCAGCATCGCGTGACTCACTACATCTGACACCTGTGCATGGATTGGTCACTCGCAGGGATAAAACTCAAGGGCAAATATTGATGTCACTCAGTATGGTCTTTGCTAAAGGAACTTATTCCACCCTTAACAGCATATCAGCCCTTGATCAAAGCCGGCATTTGTCGCAATCACAGATGATCACCACAGACACACCGTTTCACACAAGGCCACTTTTTAGTCTCACCAGCAGGTCTCTCGCAAGTCCTCTTCCGACTTTGTCCCGTCTTCAAACTGAAACGGCAGAAATGTCAGTACGCGCCACACGCACACAAGAGGCAGGCCAGCATTTCTCTCAACCGTCGCTGGGCGATGTTCACTTCATTCCAGGTAACACTGTGGCACCACTGAAGTCCTTTGCTCCTGTAAGGACAGCAGATAACCACCCAGCGAGCCAAAGCCCGACAAGGACGTCTTTATCCAGTGTACACAACGCTTCCGATAAAGCCGCACAGTCCGATAGCACATTTTCATCACTGGATTTAACACATTTGACCTCATTCAGTAACTGGAAAGCCTCAAGAATAGTTTCTCGTAGCTCTGCCAATATTCCAGCTTCACAGACGGCGCCCTCTGAGGCTATCTCAGGGCACCTCTCCCATAAAAATGAAGTCACACTCATGAGCCGGCGTGAAAGGTCCCCGTGGTCAGAAATCACCCGACCACTGCGGTCCGATCATCAGTCACTGGCTCTCCGTCCCAATGCACCGAGTGATACATCACTTTTTTATTCAGACAGAGAAAACCCGTCCTGGACAGACGGACAACCCAGAATAGATGGCGTGATTTCCAGCCACGCCGCCAGAATAACAAAATCGCAGTGGAAAAGCACCTCTGGAAAAGCACCCCCAGAACGCAGTTCTCCAGGATTGGACAATCTATTGTCTCATGCCTCGGGTTCTCATATGTCAGCATCGTCTGATCCGCGTCCGCGGAACACAGCAGAACACGCCGCGTTGAAGGCTCCACCTTTGAGGTCCACTGATGCAACGTTAGATGCGGGGAATCGTTCCCCGGCCCTCCCAAATGTGAGCGGACAAGGCGTTGAGGGCAATACATCAGAAACAAATGCAGAGGATGTGCTAGGCCGCCCTCCTCAGGGTGTGGTGAATTTGTCTCCAACAAATCACAGATCTCCACTGGCCGTCAGTGCGTTACCTAAAGATGCAGCATCGTCTCCCAGCCTATCTACGCAGGGAACACAAATAGCGCGTGTTTATTTGACTCCCTCTCATAAAAGTAACAGTGAAGAGACACATTTAGGCATCAACGACCACGTGCAATTGTATCATTACAGCAATACCTTGCCTATAGATCTTCCCCACTCTGAATTTATCACCAAAACAAAACACAGTTATGGCCTGTCCTCAGTCACTAATACAAGCACTGCTGACAACTTGGTGGATTCCGTAACATCCAAACCAGCTGCTGAGGAATCAGTACATTCATCATCATCACCATCACCATTATCATCATCATCATCATCATCATCATCGTCATCTTCCTCGTCATATCTGCCACCATCTCCTTCTCCATCTCCACAGTCATCAGAGACTTCTGCGCTGACCTCCAGTACTGCATCTCCACAGATTTCAACCATGCCCATGACTCACAGTGCTTTGTTCTCCACATCATCGCCGCCAGCCTCCCCGCCGACCTCATCCCCGCTGACCTCATCCCCGCCGACCTCATCCCCTTCCAGTCTCATCAGGTCACCCCCCGTGATGCCCGCGCTGCCCGCCCAGGTGCCCACGACGCCCCTGTCCTTACCCACCGCTCCCCCTTTCGTCGTTACAGAAACGTACGGATCGAGGCAGTTCACCGCGGGGGCCTCCAGAAGGCCGGGCCTCGCGCCCCCCAGGGACACCAAGTCCGCCGGGACGGCGCCGTCGCCTTCGCCCGGCGGCGGCGCGGCTCTCTCGCCGCAGCCCGTCGAGACAACAACATCTCAGGTATCAGCGCTGACGCAGGACCCAG
>OMKI01033421.1:26683-36683 GCA_900302315.1 Phycis blennoides
GGGGGGGGACCCCAGGGGGGGGGGGGGGCATCGGGCAGTAAATAAAAGCAATCTAAATAATGATACACTAAATACAAGTGTAAATGTGTAGACTGGGACGACTGATAACGGAATGTCAGGTGATTTGATGTGCAAAGTACAAGCCCTATATGTTGACATTTCAGTTCAGGGAGCACAGCCCTTATTGTGAAATCCATACAGTCAGACCGGTCTTGTAAAAAACCACAGTGACAACATATTATGGGTAACCAATCTTTAATTTAAGTATTCAATTTAGATATGAATGTTTCATAAAAAACAAACAATAAACAAAAAATGATTGCATGTTTTGGTTGGGGAAAGCGGTGGAACTTGTTCAGCGGATGGGAAAAAAATGGAAACACTGCTACAGTAATACAATTCCCTTGATTTGTGTGACATCACAGAAAAGACACAAACCTTTGTCAAAAGCTGCCTGCATTTGTTCATAATCACAATTTAAAAAAATTCATGGTACATGATCCTAAAGTGAAATCAAACATAATCTCAGTAAACATTTTTCAGTGCTTTACACGAAAGAAACAAAATGGTGGTGGGGCGCAGGGCAATAACTGAACAAACAAAAATAACAGTCTAACTTTACCTGTGCTATTTATCCCAAATAGGACAGGCATAAAGCCCTCAAAAGGCTCAATTGTAGATGTTAATTAATACAGCCGTTCTTCTCACACAGGAAACACTTTGGGAGTCTTTTCACATTATCAGCGTGTCCTGGAACATCAGCACAGATTTGTCGCTATGGCTCTACCAGATAGGCTAGCCCTTATGGGTTCCACAGAGCCCCAGTGTAGGGCACGCACATACCCAACCCCTGTACCCAACAAGACCTGCACTCTCTGGAGAAAAAAACAACACATTTATATTTAGTGCTAATGTTTAGCTATTCCAGCTAACCTCATCTGCCACACTACACATTTCCAGTCACAAGTTTGGACATTATCTTTGCACAATGTGATTCTTTCTTACTGGCCGGTTAAAGAAAAGGTGTGTGGCAAGACTTTGGTACAAACCTGCCGAACCACAGCTGCTGGACCCCCCCCCCCCCCCCACAAACCACCGTATCTATGTTTCTTTATCTTATTCAGTGCAAAAAAAAACAATACTAAGACTATTCTGTTACATTCACAGTGCCTCACGTGGGTGCCTTGACCCATTGCTGGAACTGCAAGAAAGTGCCTTTAGGAACATTTGAACAGGATTTAGTAACAAAACTAGAGTCTGGAGTTTAAAAGCACGTTGAAAATATACACATATATCTCTACAATATAGAATGTACATTGACAGCGCTTCAGTTAAAATTGTAAACCCACAACGCGACTTTGCAAAACAAGAGATAGTACACATGTGGCTTTGAAAAAACCCCCACATGGACCTCATAAACCAATAAACCACCCCGCTCTCGACATTCTAACACTCTCTCTCACTTCCTGAAAACAATACGTAGGCTATCCTGTGTGACCACAACAACAGATTTTATTCTGTTACCTCTGGCTTTCAAAAAAATACTAAACCAAGACACAGGAACCTTACTCACTAACGATCTGTGACATTGAGCATAATAGCAAAAACTGCTAGATACGCCCCCTACATGACACATTCACAAATGCTGGCAATGTGTAGTCGCGTTGCATATCAGAGGGGAAACTGCAGGTGTTTCAAAACAAAACTCCACGCCGTCCGTTCGTGACTCGCCCACGGCTGTACACCCAGAACTCTCAAAGGCCACCTCTTCGACCCACTGACGTGTCATAAACCTTAAGTTGGCATCATCTTCAATCAATCAGGCGACAGACCACAGTCACGACTGCCCTTGCACCTTAAGGAGCGACTTCAAGTGAACAGACATCTGCTCCCGACTCTGGTCGCCTCGCTGGGGTGCTTTAGGGGGGCCGACCCAGTGGCTGGGGGGTTTGGGCAAGACGCTCGGGGAGGGGGGCTCACTGAACTTGGCTCCGGCGTAGACCTTCTCGCCGTCCTTGAGGTCTTCGTCGTGTGGCGCCGGACGCGGCGGGGGGGGCTTGGCCAGGCTGAGGTTTTCGGCCGAGCCCAGGGGCCTCTTCTTATGCTCCACTGGTCTGCAGTGCTGGGGGTGCTGGAGGGTGGGGGAGGGGAGCTGCTGCTGCTGCTGCCTGCTGGTGTCTTTCCTCCGGGAGGGCTGAGAGAGGCCCGGGGAGCTGCTCTGCTTGACACGGCCCCGGTGGTCTTGAGGTCGGCTGTGCGGGTGGGCAACCTGGCTCCCTGGGTGGGGGGCTGCACCCTCTGGCTTGCGTCCTTTGGACTTCAGCAGCTAAAAACAGCAGAAGTTAATACTGTTATGTTGTGTTTTTATACGCCAAATGTATGCACTGTAATATTATTTAGGCATGGATATGTAATATGGAATGTTTTTTTACAGTAGCGTTCACTAATCATAATCACAATCTTTTTTAAATATTTATTATCGATGTAGAGCTATTATCACCCAACTCCACATTTGGGCTTATTGTATACCATAACAAAGTTTTGCAATGAAATGTCAACTAAAGTAATGTATTATTGTCCACACGTAGCACTCAAACAGATCTCCATTTTCCCTTTGTTGTTGTGTGTTTATGCGGTAGAATACGTGCGGCACGTTCAATTCTTTCGACGCAAACCATCGTCGACAGTCTGATTGTGGAGTGGTAAAACGCATCGTCTAATCACCCTCAAGCAACAGATAAAAGTAGGAACTAGACATGTTGATCTCTGCCGTACAGTTTCGGTTCGTCAGCCATTAGGCGAATGCGTCATTTCTCCATCGCCTCGGGCAGGCTACCGTATAATTCAGGGGGGTACATCTCCTAGACATCCTACAATGTCTCCGCTCTCACACACGACAAAAAAAGATATCCGAATGGCGCTTATAGAATGTAATCATTATTAAAAAAAAAAAAATAAAAGCAATTAATAATTTCCTTACCTCTTTTTTTGCTCCAGTCTTCAGCGGGTGGAGAGTCAGCACGGTCGAAGCGCCGTGTTGGTGTCCGTGTCTCGGCTGCGCCGCGGAGCGGCCGCCCGACGGCGTCGAGCCATTGTTGTTGTTGTTGTGGTCCGCGACCCTGGCGGGGTTGAGCCCCTGTTTCTGGGGGTGCTGCTGGTGGCCACCCTGGGGCGGCCGAACACAAACCACTGCCGTCGTTGTCGACGAGCGAAGCCGTTTCCCACCTTTCTTCAGCAATACGTGCCTGGTTTTGTTGACGTTCCCCTCGTTCTTCGAAACCATCGACGCTGGCTTGTTGTTTTCTACGTTAGCGATGTCGAGTCTGTCGCTGTGACACAGAGGTTCGTCCAACATGGCTTTCAAACCGCCACTACATACATGGGAGCTGAACTTTTCCTTGCGCTAAGTTTTTTTCTCTCTCGCTATTTGAGCAAAGCTAGCGACGACGTCACCGTATTTTTAACTCGCGCTCGTAAATACCTAAATAGACGTCGTCCTTTGTTTTTTTTTAATCGCCTGCGAAGGATATCGATTCGGCAATGTGCGATAAATGCGGCAGGTATGTGGGGTTTCCGAGCCGATCTGGTCTGGTATCGGTTGTGTGATGGCGTACGCTGGAAAGCGTCTCCCGGATCCTGAACAACAGCAGCAGCCTTTTTCCGGTGCTACGTCACCGAAAGAAGGTGTGCCGTGTATCGTGACGTAATTATTGGGTTGGTAGATACTGTTGAGATATATTTATCTCTCTCTCTCTCTCTCTCTCTCTCTCTCTCTCTCTCTATAGAGAGAGAGAGAGAGAGAGAGAGAGAGAGAGAGATCTAAATATATATTTATCTATTTATAGTTTTTAAATAACATACTCTCAATACACTGACACATTTTAACAGATCTTTCTAGTAAATTGTACTCTGCTGCTACAACACGTGAATTCCCCCCATGGTTATAAAGTATCAATAAAGTCTTTTCTTATTTCATTAAGATGATTACTGCCTGTGTATTGTGTTCATGTTCGTATTATGTTTTGATATATAAAAAAAACTCTCATCCAATAAAAAACATTTAGCTTCACACAATTTATTGTACAAAATTTGATTGACAGGTGAGCATTTCAAACCAACCACAACACAGCTATATTGAATTCTCAACATCAATTGCCTTTTCTTCAGACATGGGCAAGGAGACTCTGACATTTCTATCTTTTTAACTGCACTAGAAAAATGTTTAATTAATAATAATAATAATAATAATAAAAAAACATACCAGGCCATTCAATTGGCAAATAGAGATAGAGAAACCTCAATTTATTAATTGACTGAATTTAATACTTTAACGTGACACAATTTGAAAGTCAGCTCTTCTGTATATTTTACCAGTGGATCTATAAAGTTCATCTTCTGTACAAAAAATATATATAAACAATATAGAAATAAAACTGAAAAATACGTCAGATCCATCTGTGTGTAATACATGTTGTGTAACATATGTTAGTCACCATGTGGGTGGAAGGCAAAAATATAGTGAAGCTGGCACAGTCCTGGATTTCAACAACAGAAAGCTAGTCTTCCAGAGGTTCCAACAGGAAGTAGGTCATTGAGCAGGGGGTACACCCCCCCACACAGGGGAAGGGGTGGGGTTCTCTAGAGTTTGATAGGGTGCTGGCTGGGGGTTCTCTTCCCTTGCCCTGTGGTCAGTCCCCATGGTGCATTGGAAACGTTTCAGCCATTTTAGATTAGTGATGGTTACGTTTAGGCTTAAAGACTGAAATTGCCAGATTCTGGAGTAGGTTTGGTTATGCTTACAGATGGTTTACTTTAGGGATTACGTTTACAGATGGTTCAGTTTAGTAGAAGGTATGGTTTGGTAGCTGATGGTTAAGTGTATGTATTGGTTTAGAGGTGGTTGAGTTTGGGTAAGGTTTGAAAGGCCCAGGGAAAGCAACTCTTCATGGAAACAACCACACGAGAAGTCTGTAGCATAGTTTATTGCTGAGGCTCGTCCCCGCTCTCGTCATAGATGTAGCTGCCCACACCTCCCGTGTTCACACCTGGAAAGAGGTCAGAGGTCAGAATAACACACCTTTGATTTTCCAACCAACCCTGTAATGCACTGACATTGCAATGAACCTAGCTGCTAACCAACATTTTACGAGCCAACATCGTCACTCAACAACTTTGTTGACTGACTGTATGAATAACTGACTTTGTTACTAATCGACTTTATGAATAACTGACTTTGTTACAACTAAACCTCATTAATAAACATCCTTATTACTAACTGAAGTGATGCAACGCCTGTCCTCCTATTTAATTTATCTAAAATTCATGTATGACTTTTGTTGAGATATTTTAAATGATATGCGTCATCTAACAACAACAAAATATGACACCTGCTGGGGAAAATTAGAGTACTAAGCTAATTTCTCACCTGACATCAAAAACCCTGTATAACTGGTTTCCCCCATGGCTACATTACGCCTGTCTTTTACAGATGTTTGCACAGTTTCTCTTTTACCACCCCAGTTCAGTTGTTCACCTCCTGTTGTATTTGTGCTTGTTGAGATGGTTAAAACACAGATGTGACGATGGTTCAGTAACTGTATCATGGGGAGACATGTACCTTTGGGGCCGAACAGGACAGCATAACATGGTTTGTGACAGTACGGTTGGCCATCGTGCTGCAAGAGAACGAGACCACAGCGATTCAAACTTCATCACTGACATCACTGACAAACCGACGTAGTCAACGCGCTACCGCCCACAACGGGCCCCGACAGGAGGGTGGCCCGGGGGAGTACCAGCCGAAAGGCCGCGGGTTCGAGCCCCAGCCTACCCAGTCGGCGTCCGAGCAAGATGCCAAACTCCCTGAATAATTAAATAGTAACCGTCAATAGTAAATAGTATTCCAGTGCCGTCTATATAGGATGTCAATAAGTCAGACATGGTTGAATTATCAACAACCGATTGCATCAAAAGAATAATTTCAAAGAGCTTTTCAAAGAGGCATACTTGTAGGACAAGCACTCGCAAATTATGGCTCTGCTACTTTGATGTACCAGGGTACAGATAGTAGACTGAACTAGTGAGGATTAGTCTACCCACCCCTCGTACTCAAAAAGAGCAGCTCCATAATTAGTGCTATGAGTGTCCTACGATGACACCTCTGTGAAAAGGGTGTAAAAGTAATTTAGATATCCCGGTGTATTTAACACCAGAGAAATGCAACACCTGAGAGATTTGCATTGACATTGAATCCCACAGGTGTTCATGTCTCACCTCTGCATGGCCGCCAGCAGTCAGGGTCTTACTGCACCTCTCGCAGCGCAGACACGGCCGGTGCCAGTTCTTACCCAGAGAGGACACCTTCTCAGCTACACACACACAGACACACACACACACACACACAGACACACACACACACACACACAGACACACACAGACACACATACACACACACAATGTACAAAATCACCATGGAAATGCACATTTCCAGCCCGTTATTTGTTTGTGCAGTCATGTGCTCATTGAAAGCTGTACCACACGCTCACAAAGCCCAGAACTCACCAAAGTACACCGTCTTGTTGCACCTGGGACACTCGTTGGGGCCCCCGGAGAACGACGTGAAGCTGGCAGCTGCAGGGGAACAATGGGGGGAGTGAGGGAGGGAGGGATATGGCAACATCTGTCTGCATCACCTCATCTCACTAATCACTCCAGATTCACTTCAGACTTTAGATTCATATCTGGAGTCTCACAGAAGGCAAATCTGGGTGAGAGGGGCGTTTTGCTTGCTTTCTACCCACCATGTAGCTGCTGGCGGGGATCTGTAAGCGTGTAATTGGCTATAAACAGCAAACACAAGCTCAGCCAGCACTAGTAGCATCCCCCACCGGGAAGACAAGCTTAGACATCCTGTATAGAGACCGCCGTTCTTAGGAAAAGCATGTGTAAAAAGGTTTCAAATAAACATTGTGCAAGCGTGCCACTATAGAAATACACGGATTCAACCCCCCCCCCCCCACACCTGTGAGCAGAATATCTCCGTAGCGAAACAGGAAACGAGGCGTAACTCCAAGGTAATGAGGTAATACCCCTGGTATTCCCGCTGCAGAACCAAATGAACGGTGGACTACACATTTGGGTTTTCCACACAATCCCTTGAGTTCACCGCCCTGCTGTGATGTTGAACTTGAGCTCTAAAGATGAACCCCTCATCCTTACCCTTCACGGGGCCTCTCACAGGAGGCTTCCTCTCCTCCAGGGGCTTTGCATCCGTCTCCATGGAGACGCTGGCGGGGGCCTCGTTGGCGGGGGTTCTGTACACGTAGGAGCCCGCGCCGCCGATGTTCACCCCTGAAACATGAAACACCGACAGACAGAACATCACAGACACTTTCAGAGGAAGTGAGACAGGACTGTTTAGGGAGGCCTCTGGGACAGCGCAGCCATGAGGAAAATGCATCATCTGAAATTGGGTGAACTTTTATATTGACAACCGTCACTTGACCTGCACCATTGTTAAAAAAAAAAAAAGCCTTGACAATTTGGCATGAAAATCTCTTGACTTTTTTTTTTTTACCATTTCCTAAACTTTACACCATATACTCCAATAGTAGTTGGAGAAAAATGGGCAGCATTTAATAGTGTGCTGAAATCTCAGGGGGGGCAATTTTTCTGATAATGATTAAGGTGACCCATTCAATAGGTGCATTAAGCAAGACAGTATCAATTCGTTGTTAGATGATTAACTTATACAGTCCTTATTGTCCACTAGATGGCAACTGCATAAACAAAAATGGTGTAGCTCCTCAATTAATTATGTACATGAATCTAATGTTGTATGATGTAAAATAGCTAAACAATATATGTCCAGAAACCACATAAAGACAGGGGCAGCATATTAAGTCAAGTATTAACTGACCAAGAGGATCCAGAGGATCAAGAGCTTTCACAACCTTTACAACATAGTCATCAAAAACTTTGTCTAACTGAGCCACGAAGTCACCAATCCAAGAACAACACCTGGGCTAGTGGAGTCCTCAAGTCTCATGCTTGCCTCACAAAGCTAACGCGAACACTCCGCAAAACTTCACACACTGGATTAGCCGGTTGAGGAAGTGTCGGTTCGGTAATGCGCTTGCGTTACGTATGACGCAAGGGCGAGTTCCAAAATCCTCATTCAAAATGCATTGGAGGGTCATTTTCCGAAATAAAAAAGTTTTAACATGAGAGTCAATGGGAGAATCCTTGGGCGATTTTCCACGTCAATGAAACACGACTTGAATCTGACGATTCTGATTGGACAATGACAGATAATATATAACACTGATAACTATTATTGCTGTGATAGAATTGGCAGAGACGGTTGAGAAAGGAATATTTAAGGATCTTTGGAATTTGTTAGAAAAAAAATCCTCTTTCTCCCAGTAGTGCGTCGCCTAAATCGCCCCTCTACACTGTCCGCCCCTGCCTGTCTGCCTGCTAGGACTTTTGGCTTTGTAACAAGAGTGAAGAATGGTGGAAAACTGCACCTTTTGGTCCATAGAGGGCAGCATAGCAGGGCTTGTGGCAGTATGGCGTGCCGTCATGCTGCAGATGAAGAAAAAAAACATTCATGAAGAAAAAAAGAAAATCACCCCCCCTCACCACTAAATTTAACCGATAGGAATTTTTCCCTCGTTAGCTTAGTCTGTTGAGAACCAAACATGGCAGTTTATTGCGTCAACAAGACAGAGCAGGATAACATTTCCAAGCACAAATAATAGGAATAACCTTGTTGGGCCGTCTAAGTTTAATCATTAAATCACAAAGGTTAAACAACACACATTCCTTTCTGATTCCCCTCACACACCTAGTCCTTTCCTAACATGGGCAGATCATTATCAATCTAGAGACACCATGGCACAGTCTATGAGTGACTAACATAGACTAAATAATGACAAAATGTCACTTTTCCCCTTTGTCACTATTACCTTCTGTACTGTTTTACTAGATAGATCCCCAGAAAATCCCCATCTCTCTATAATGAAAAGTCTAATCATCTTTACTGATAACTGTTAACTTTCTTACTTTAAATGAAAGCATCAAATATGAAGTTACCTTACCCTGACTTACCTCACCTTAACTCATCCTTTCACCTACCCTAATCTATTTTACCTAATCTTCAAGTAGACTTAAGGGTGCTCTAGGTAAGATATTAAGAGCAATCATTTTGAGTGTCATTTTTTAGAAATTGTCCAAAACATGTGTCAGCTGAAGTGAGTGAAGCGCTCTGTGAGAAGACTATCCGTTCTGGGTGACTGTGCCTGCCAGCTCACATTTTACACTTTCTTTTACACGGCTCACTCCAATCAGGGCATCTCTTCCCTGATTGGTTTGGGGACTCGCCTGATATCTCGCCTGTCAATCACAGTTGCACACGGCTCCTGGACACATGGCACATGGACACTTCTCAATGGCTCTCGCTCCTTGTTTAAAGTGTCAGGTCTCACCCACAGCCCTGGGAGGCTGGATGGACTCACCTCAGCGTGTCCCCCAGGGTTCAGGGTCTTGTTGCAGCGCTCGCACTTCAGACAGAACTTGTGCCAGTCTTTCCCCAGCGAGGACACCTTCTCAGCTGAGGGCACAGAAGACATACAACAGACATGAGTAGAGGTTGGGGATTCAGGGTCGTTTAGACTGCCAACCGCATGGAAAAGCCAAATAAAGCAGTGACATTTTGAAATTGTTTGGAGTGCAAACAGAGGAAAGAAGAAAAAAGAAAAGTACATATCACATAAACACCTTGGTAAAATAATCATTATTTAAGGAATGGCTCTCTGATGATGGAAGGATAGAGACAGACTTTTCCTACAATTTGGCATTTCGCCTGATCCCTGATCCCTGATATGGGAAAGCTTGTTTGTGTATGGGTGGCTCTTATATGTGTCAGGTCATGGAAACTAGGGACACAAGTCGTCCCTGGGGCATTTTGAGTTATTCACAGATTCTATACTAGATTCAG
>OMKI01033458.1:30646-33146 GCA_900302315.1 Phycis blennoides
AAAAAAGAGAGGGGGGGGGGGGGGGGGGGGGGGGGGGGGGGGGGGGGGGGGGGGGGGGGGGGGGGGGGGGGGGGGAGATATGAGTCTCACCATTGACCTAGACATTCTGAAAACTTTTATCAGTAGACATTCAGAATAAACCTCACTTTGGCAGTTCTATTAAAGCTGACAACGTTTTACATTCTCTTCCCCCCCCTCCTAAGCTGTGGTGGGGAGTGCATTGGGAGCATTTTGGACAGGTTTACTACGCGTCTCCTGATGATGGTTTTTAATACATCAGAGGATCTCTGAGTCATTCATGTGAGGAACTTTGAAGAATGCACCACTTACTGACATAACTCAGGTACGGCTCATTAACACACGGTCCGCTTCGCTTAAGTGTGCCATTGTAGACCGTGTTTTATCTCCACTGCTGCAGTGAGCAGAGCAGTTTTCTGTCCAACCAGACTCACTGGGCTGGGAGGGGATACAGCTGATGAGGCGTTTAAGTTGATGAGAGAAGCACAGTGTGCTGAGTGGCTCGACAAAAAAGTAAAAACGCAATGTTTGAAAGTGGAGAACAATGTAGATGGGCAACTTGTAGCATCAGGAAAACGTGAAAAAAAAAGATTGTGGAAACGTGTTTGTTGAAAATGCATTCATTAGACAAAACGTGAAGCTTGACATATTGATCGTATGCATGGTGATACATACAGTACACACCCACACACATCGTATTTTGACCATATTTTGACCCAGCATCACAGCATCACTGGCCTCCACCCTGGCACCGCGTCTGATCTCAGAACCCTGACTCGTGTGTTGTGCAATGATAGCATTACGCATTATGATAAACAGTGGCCATCATCGCGGGGTGGTGGGGGTGGTGCTGACAACTCCTTATAAGAAAGGAATGGGCGGGGTTGGCAGTGGAGGCTGGAGCCGACTGAAGCCACATTAGCAAGATGCAGGGACCGCCTCAAATTGAATCAGCATCCCAACCTCGGCCAAACGTTTCCTGGATATTGCCGCTCACAATACTAACGTGTCCCGGCTGCCCCACATCAGCATGGAGGGTTCACTCCTGCTTTGTACCGATCCTCCCTCCTCCCGCCTCCCCCCCCCCCCCCCCCCCCCCCCCCCCCCCCCCCCCCCCCCCCCCCCGCCCGCCTCCCCATAAGCAGCTGCTGACATGCCGAGTGCCGAGGAAGACGGCATTTGCATTCCGGGCTGCCATGGCTGCCGCGTGAGTGACAGTTGATTGATTCCCCGGCAGCAGAGTCGCCGTGCTTCTCCTGTCTCCCATTGTCTCCGGTCTCCCCAGGTCATAAAAGATTCATAGGCCATGGCATACAGTGTTTGTTAATTTGCTTTAAGCAGTGGTGCTGCAGGGGCTCACAGACGGAAGGGAGAGAAGGAATATGCGGTGAATAGAACTGAAGAAATACATACATTCCTTGCTTTCTATTCGTTCTCACAGGCAGTTGTGACATAAGGCTGACAGGGAGGAAGAAGATTTTTTGATATGCATGTGCAAAATGTGTTTTGTCAAACTTTTTCTACCAGCCGCCAACACAAAGGAAGCCCTAATTTGCATCTTGTATGTATTGTTAATTAAACGGCAGCAAACATGGATGATGGACAGCATAATTGTGTTTTGATAAAAGGGTCTATATGGTTAAGCATGGAAAGCTGTGTATGCTCCGAGTGAATTTGTTGATATAATACTTTTATCATCATTACCATGCTCACACTTCTGGAACTGCTGAAGCCAGCAGCTTATGGTGAAAGCTGGATGAAAGCTCAGCTATTTCAGTTGCAATCAATCAAAAAGCCTCAACATTCATCCACATTTTTCTGAGAGCCGATTTTGTGGATTGAGAAACCACTGGCAGGTAGTAGCCATTATGTTGGACACGCCAAACTCCCCACATTAGATCATATTAAAGGAGATTTACTCATCATCATCATCATCATCATCATCATCATGTAGTTATGTAATATGATTGTTAATACTTTTACTCACACTCCTAACCATCGTGACAACATTTACTCTACTGTTGCGTGTTCTCCAGAGAACCGGGACTCTCTCTATTGCACTCCCCAGTCCTACTGACACCATGTCTCATGAAGAAGACTGCAGGCTTGGCAATCCTCCTTTCTTTACATATATATATATATATATATATATATATATATATATATTTATATACATAAATATTTTAGGTTGCAGACGGAGGTTGTTTGCGGTTCTTTTCAGCCAGCACTGTGGATAGCATAGCACAGCAATACTGGCTTCTCTGGACGCCGAGCAGGGCTGGTCCCAGTCCGTCCTCGGACCGGAGACGGGTCAGCGCTGGTGGAGGTGTTGGCGGGCCAGTAGGTGGCGCTCAGTCCCTCTGGTCCATGTTATAGCCCCAATGCCCCAGGGCAAACAGAACACGGGGCACTCGGTCCTGTCGAGAAGCCTCGTCTTTCGGATGAAAGACGTCAAGCCAGAGGTCCTCGGGATCACTAAAGA
>OMKI01033458.1:35646-49414 GCA_900302315.1 Phycis blennoides
TGACAAATGTATGACCAATGTATGACAAATGTACTGATTGTAAATCGCTTTGGACAAAAGTGTCTGCTAAATGCCCTGAATGTATTCAGAAACAACAACAACGATTCTGGTGTGGTCCCCAGGACAAACCCGGGTAGGCTGGCACTGCAGTGGCAGCGTTAACAAGAATAACAGAGTCTAAAGACAAGAGACCGTGAGGCGGTTTGGAGGATGAAGTCAGAAGGCCTCCATGTATACAGGAGATTAGTGTGCGCGTATCTCTTGCCAGCATCGGTGTTGCATTACAGGGTTTTGCTCCCAACTGCCTACATTAATTAGTATGAATAATGAATGGCTACAGGCATGATTAGTCGGGGCATGCTCGCTTCTCCTGTACCCATTGTGCTCAGACGGGGAGATCATTTCATTTTTGGTACACACATGCAAACACACGTTTGTTTTCACACAAAAAAATAACGGGCAGAGTCTCTCTAACGGCGTTAAATGACTGCAAACATTGGCGCTCTTTTGGAAAGGGATCCGAGACTAGGCTTTCTTTTTTTTTTTTAACCCTATGGGTCGATATCAAGTGTCCTGTCTTGGCCCGGGTTAAGGGGTAGGCCTGCCCTGGGGCAACGGGATCTAAAAGAGTCAGACGTTTTCAATTTGATACACCAGAGTGTCTTCGGTTCTTACTTGGCTCTTGGAAGGCAATTATTATGAAGAGTATCTGAGCGTGCTTTGTGTTATTGCTACTATCACCTAAGTTACTGAATAGAATAGATTTGATTCACTTAAATGTATTTAATCAGTGTATATTGAGCCCTGCTTTAACATTTTAAAAATTAGCTGATGATGGTGCTACAGCCCTGTACTTGAGGCTATCCACCTAAAGAGGTGTAAATGGTCCCTAAAGACCGCAGGACAGCATCTAGCATCTCAACATGGCCGGGGGGCGCATGCCATGCTCGTCTCCATGGGAGAGGATCCGGCGTCTGTTTCACTGGGAATCCAAGAGGAGATCCACGTGCAAAATCCGACAGTGCGCTCCATCGTTGTTCTTCAAGTCCACTGACCCCGCACTCTTCTCGTGAATCAAGATCCCAGGCATGTCTCCGCTGGGAATCTGTAATCCTGTTGGATTCGGGCGTAGTTTCAGTAGCCTCAGCCTAAAATGCAGTACAACCATGCAACAGTGGGCCAATCTCTTTCAGATATCTGTGTAATAGTCACATTAATTATTTCATTCGTTATTCCGGTGTGCTTTTTAATTGCACCTTGGAAAATCCCTTAGGAGCAAACCTTTGCTCCAAAGTCTGGGTCTCGTGCCGGTCACCACTCAATTGAACCAAAAAACAAGACCTTGCCTTCCATACTGCAGTCCATGAAGTGGTACGCATCCAGTGCTCAGCAAAAGTGATCAAGGTGGCCTTGCTTTTAACGGTAGATATAGCAAGCTCGACAAATATATATGAGTCACAAACAGTTGTGGCAAATCACTATTGCGGTGCAATAGTAATTTGCCACATTAGCATGGTGAAGTGAAAGGGGAAAGAGGGAGAGGAAATCATTTTAGCCGCAAACTTGTTGTCATTTACTACAAGTCGGCAGCGTATTCAATACATTTACGAAGCGAAAGGGCTCACTTAACCAAATAGCCAAAGGAAAATTCGTCCACGCGTGCTGCAGACCATCTGGGAGCCTTGGCACACAATGCTGTGACTCTAATTCTGCTGTAATGACCTCCGGTATAGGTGCTTCACATTCTGCACACACCTCAGCTTGATCCTAGCTGCCACTCCCACACACGTTGGCCTCCAAACTGCAAGAGCGGGGCTTATAGATTGTGCAGGACTCTGTGAGCATTGTCATTGAAATCATCACCACGTCTCCATCGTTCAGCATTTTTGAAGGACAGGGCGTATTTTAGATTCATTCAAGTTGTTCATCAATCCAAAGTGTGTGACTGAAGTTCTGAACACTAGAATGCGATGTTTTGTGTTTCCGTGCCTTATTCCTTCAAACCTGCACTGCAATCAGCCATGCAACAAATCCAAAGTAATTACATTGCGTGAGCTCTTTACATTCTGCCTACATTAAGAGAGGGCATATTTTAAATTGACTTGTTAATTTGCAGTGGATGGATGTAATGTAGGCTTCGAGAGACTGGGCTGCGGGGGTACGTGGCTTCGCTGTCAGTTTGTGGACAAGATTGCTTGGAATAGAATTTCTGCTCAACAGCAGTCATCATTAAATTAACACAGCTTTAAACCCACACTCACTTTGCAAAAGAGCCCAAGTCTATTGAATTGTTGATTTTTGGGTCACTCTGATGATGGACATTTCTATTTTATTATTTCTATAAATGAAAGCATCCCGCAATACAAATTGCAAAATTTCAAGTCAGTGTTTAATTCAAAACAATAAAACTTCTACTCAACTAGGAATGCAGACTGAAATCAACAGACCACAGATTTTTTTTAATTTAGGGGAAATAACAATCTTGTAATTGTAGTCATATTCTGTATTCCGATAAAGAGACGATTAATTGCATAAGACTTTTTACTTCTGGATAACGATCTAGGCCTACAGTACAAATATGAATCTCTGAACTGATATTATTATCTATGCTACGTTTACGACTTCCTAGTTTGAAGCTTGATTAACTGGCTTAAATCTGTCATGCTATTACATATTACAGAAAGACGATAGGCAAGGGGAAAATGGTATTATGGTATTATGAAGGCAAAAATGTTTTCTTAACAAACAGCAGCCCCTTGTGGTAGACTACGTTACGTGCAGCGCAACCTGCATTGAAATGTAAAATGTAGTCTTCCGTCAACACGTACACACTAATGCATTAATTAAACTAAACCAACATCTAGACGCATGAATATAGGCCTGCCTTATACTAATTTAGGAACGCAAACACTGTTCATAAAAACATATACAGTTACTAGAATAATGACATATACAGTAAGTGACCCCCATCCCTTTAGGGCGTGATGTGTTGCCAATGTTGCACACAGTGTATAGAACATTTGTTAATATGTTTACTGACCATTTCAATATTGTGTGTTAAGCTTTAAAAAAAGAAGTAGTGTAGACCAAGTTCATTCATACAATTCTAATTTTAAATATGCAGATGAAATTTGCTCTCCCATGGGTCAAATTGGTCAAAATGTAAATATGTATGTCAATACATTCAATGTATAAACTAAAATACAATGAACAGTCTTAATCACCATTGCATACAAAAGGTTACAGTTCGTAGGGGGTATAGTCAGAGACACTTTGGTATAGTACAGGCACCTAGTAGGCCATTTTGGAAAGGTCATGTCATAGTCCAAACGATGGACATTTAACCACGTCCGAGGGCCGTGGAGTAACGACGCCTGCAGCGATCTCCAGTGGCCTCGAAAGGCTATTGCAGTTTAACAACAGCAATATCTGCTATTTTGAAAGCTGCCGATGTTATCTGGTTTAGCCTACTGCATGCATATTACATAACAATGCATACTGTACAGCAATCAAATAATAAGACAAATAATGTATTCAAATGATTCTGTTCAATGTAGGCTAATTGTCCGTAGGGCTTTATTTGGTTCGAGAGTTTCTGGCTGAAACGTTTCAAACACTTTATTTTGAATGTGGATGTAACACAATACGCCACCCGCTGTGAGCTCGGTGGAACTAGGCGTGGGTTTGTGTAGGCGTGAGAGGTCGGAGAACACGAAAGGCCGTCGGGACTGCGCATACATGCACGCACTATGCAGCTATCGGTAGATTTAGCTTGAGCAAGTAGCAGACACACCCAGAGGAGATATGGCACTCGCCCTTTTGCGTTTAATGCAATACCCAAACATGGTTCCAAATTATCCTGCAGGCGTCATGTGGAAATCCTGGTCAAGATTGGAGGAAGACTCTGATCAAGCGCGAGAGGCTGTCGAAAACCCATGAATCATGACAAAAGAAATGCGACAGAGATTTCAGAGAAATGCGCTCACTCTCAAGACAACAAAACAAGTGCGCGCACAAAAGCACCATGGTCACGCAAATACTATGCGCACTTTTCTTAAACAATGGCGACGTCCAATAAACAACCGACTCCAGTAATAGGTAAAGCTTTTGTTGATTTTAATGATTTCAAATTCTATTTCGATTTATGTAGACCACTTTTAATGTGAAGATGGCGTCGAAGCGGTCAGGTGACCTTGTTTTTCTTTTGGGCTCCCGGCGAGCTGATAGACGGAAGTGTAGTCGACAGGATCCTTATTTCGAGATCAGAACGCGTAGGACTGTCGACTGCGGTTGGCCCACCGTTATATCAATCATTCTTTTTATTGAAGTCCGTGTTATGTATGGCTAATAAAGGAGTATGTCGCAAAGGTTCAGTGTTAATTACACATCGTGTTAGTAGCATACTTGGAGATGGACTTCCAGCACACCCTGAACACATTTCATACACATACAGATAATACATATAGGACGACATGTATATGTGACATACATCACATATACAACAAGATGACTGCGAAACGGTGTCGGCAGAATGAGTTATAATCACGATAGCAATGTTTCATTATAATACACTTAATGAAAACTTAAATGAACTAACACTCAACGAAACCCCACCCAATTTTATAAATTGTTTTATTGGTTAGTGAATTTGTAAATCCCGCCCCTGTTGATCTGCTACCTGCAATTGGTCAACGGTGACGACAATCGTAAAACATATTCCCGCCTACCGAAAAGATCAAGTTTGAATGAACAAGAGTCTATTCAAGAGGTGGTAGTTTTGTTTGCAGTAATAACTATTCTCAATAGTCTTTTGCACACCGTGGGTAACCTATTCAGAAATGGAAATGAAGAAGAGAATCCATCTAGAGCTGCGAAACCGCACTCCATCAGACGTAAGAGGAAGACTTGATACTGCTTCAGACCGGGCTAATGGAGAATCTTTCGTGTGATGTCTTGCATGGGGATACAAAGTTTCTTGCAAGTTTAAAATGACGTAGACGTGTTACATTGTTGCTCCGCGGACCGCTATTATAGCCGCGTGTCGCCGTTGAACTAATACTGTAACTTTGCGGGTCTAAAAATCGTACAATACGAACGTGCAGTTTGTCATTGCACCGCATCTTGTGCCAGCAGTATAAACAAGGCAAGCCGGAGAAGCCATATTTGTAACTTTTGAGCTCTGAACGCGCCCCTTTGCGGCGTGTCATTATTATTACAAACGTGTTATTTCGGGTTTATAGAGCGACTACATGATCAGAAAACGGGTGTATTTTGAATATCCGACGGCGATGCACGCCGACGCGTCGAACGCACAGCACTCGGGATGGTAATCGTCCAAGACGTAAACAATATGTGCCCACATTGGATCTTGGTTATTGTGAATATGATCGGAGAATGCAGCACGATTCGCTGTAAGGATTCTACTTATCGCACGCAAATGCCCTGTGCTCGGATACGGGGCTGCAGTGTTTACTCTACAACTCGTTCTGTGGCGTGCACCGATGGCGAAATAAAAGTGATGTTAGGACCGTTGCCAATCTTGGTAAAGGGACTAATGTGCAAACGGTTGCGATAAAAAAATACATGTTTATGTGGAATTTGTAGTCCAGTCCAAGCTCATTTTCCGAGTCGTGTTGCTCGAGTCTAGTTTATAAGAAATGGGATATGCCGCCATTTTACCCTGAAACAAAGGCACTTGGAGTCACCCTTTGTGTCCTTCTGATATATTCGACGTGCGTAATGCAAAATTCCACATACACCGTGTAAAATACAAGTCGTGTATAAAACGTATCAATCCATTCGGAAAACATGTTGACGCGAGTAACATTGTATCGTTTGTCAGCGAGCTATGTAATCGGATTGTGTCAGCCCCTCCTACTTACACAGCGACCCAGTGCTCGGTCCTTCCCTTTCTGTGAGTGTGGGGGGTTTCTCATACGAATGTGCAATTCACCGCAAAATACTTTTTTCTTTTGTCAAGATCAAGATAATTATTGTAACCTCTTAAAGTCCTTAATTATTGGAAACGTTCGATATTATTTTACAAAACATTGCATTGCGTATGCATGCATTATATTACGTTTAGTTGTTTTTTCCAGCGCAATATAAGCAAAACGGATTTTGATTGTGCAGAAAACACAAGTCACCTAGATCAAAATCTGATTGAGTTGGATGCTTAATCCAGTGGTGTAATATATCCCCGTCTCTATTTATTGCTGACCTCTGCAGGTAAAAGAGCTAGTGCTGGACAACTGCCGCTCACACGACGGTGAGCTAGAGGGCCTCACAGATGAATTTGAAGAATTAGAATTTTTAAGCACAATCAACGTTGGACTGACGACAGTCGCCCACTTGCCAAAGCTAACAAAGTTGAAAAAGGTTTGGGGTTTTCTTTACTAAAGACACAATACATCCTATTATAGCAACGCTTGGGTAACATGTACATTAAATGCTCTCTTTGCTCTATTGATCACCAGCTGGAGCTCAGTGACAACAGAATCTCAGGTGGGCTGGAGGTGCTGGCTGCCAAATGCCCCAACCTAACACACCTCAACCTCAGTGGGAACAAAATTAAAGACCTCAGCACAATAGAGCCATTGGTAAGCAACTCAGCCTCCAAGATATGCCCCCCTAAAGATGCTTTTGTAATTCTGCATGGTGCCTGTCTCTAGCCCTTTTTGTCTTTTTATTTTTTTTTATAGAAAATAGTAAAATTAGACACTCCATTCATGCTTGTTGATGTTCTTTCAAATTGATAAGGGGGGGAAATTATTGTAGTTTTCATGTTGACCCATTTATTTCCCAAATTACTAATATATTTTTTGCTATTTGGCTCAAGTTAAATGGCATATTGCGACAGTGTGCTCATTGGCCAGAGGGGGTGCTCTCACACCTGCCCGGACGTCTACCCTGACAACAACAATGTGACAGCCCCCTGTTTCAGGTCCATTAACACACGTTCGCCTCCTCTTTTGATTTTGGCAGAAAGAATTGGAAAGCCTGAAGAGCCTCGACCTTTTCAACTGCGAGGTCACAAACCTGAACGAATACAGAGACAATGTGTTCAAGCTCCTCCCCCACCTCACGTACCTGGACGGCTACGACGTCGACGACATGGAGGCCCCAGACTCTGACGCCGAGGTGTACGCCGAAGGCCTGGATGGCGACGACGACGACGAAGATGGTGAGTCTGAATTCAGCGGGCCGTGGATCTGGAATATCTGGGATTTTTTTCTCTGCCGAAACGTTATTGATTATTCTATTGAGTCATTTGTAAAAAAAAAAAAATGGCACCGTTTCCTCTTTCTCCCAGATGTAGACGAGGAGGACTTGGAGGACGATGTCGCCCCAGTAGATGATGATGAAGATGAGGGAGAGGAAGACGAAGATGAGGAAAATGAAGAAGACGAAGAAGACTTAAGTGGAGAGGTAAAACCAGATTCGGTAGGATTTTTCATTTTTTAAAGGTGCAGTGTAGAATTTAGTGGCATCTAGCTGAACGGGCATGGCAGGAATTGAACACAATAGTCTGTTTTAGAGTGCATATTCTCCTGAAAATAAGAATCATCTTGGTTTCGTTGCCTGAGAATGAGACTTTTATACCATAATCGCCGTCTTACTTGTAATCTATTACCTACTTTACAGACTAAATAACTAAATACAATTAATGCATTTATCAAGGAACGTCCTCACTTGATACTTGGCTGCTCGATGCTGTTGCAGACGGCATTATTTTAGAAGTAACTACTGGCACCGTACAGACCAGTACAGGCCACCTTCTCCTCTCATGCTGTAAGGGGGGCGGGGATTAAGTTGGTTGCATTCTGCAGCCTCACCGCTAGATGTCACTAAATCCTACACACTGCACCTTTAACTCCCTAGGTTGAGTTTTTAAAACTGGCGACGGTATTCAAGACAATTCTAACCACTTTCTACTTGGCTTACAGGAAGACGAAGATGACGATGATTTGAATGACAGAGAAGTCGATGATGGGGACGACGAAGATGCTGGTAATTTACGTTTGCTGTATTGCTGGTTGATCCTAATGATCCCCAGATGTATGGCTTCTCAGTTGTGGTGTTGTCGACCATTTTAAGTTAAGATGTTTTGCTCTGTTCTCTCCTAGAAGATGAGCGAGGGCAGAAGAGGAAAAGGGAACTTGATGAAGAAGAGGAAGAGGAAGATGATTGAGGATTGTTTTCACTTTGTGTATCGACTGTTTAACCCCCCCCCCCCTCCTCACTTCCCAGCCCCATGTATACTATCTTTTTGAGTTTATTTGAGTACTTCATGTCATCGGCCAGTCAGGTGTGTGTTAGTGGTGGGTAGGGGGGGTTGGGTTAGGGTGAATAACTTAATTTTAATTCTATGAGTAAGATTCTGGTTCTCTGATCTTAATTGTGGATTTTAAGCTGCTTTATGGCTATAAGATTTTGTAACGACACCTAAAATGACCTTTTTTAAATAATTACCCTTCTCTGTTTTTGTGTATGAGAATTTTTCTGATAAATTGCATATTTGAACATAGAACCGTCCCCTACAGAGAAAAAGTGCATGTCTGAAAACTCAAACCACTGGAATTCATGTACGGCTGTCCTTTCCTTTCCTCGTCTTAATCTTATTTTATTTTTTGCATTGTACATTTTTTAAGTAAGTTATATGTTTGTGGTGTCCCCAGTATGCCAATACTCTGTTGTTGTGGTGTGGAAAAACTCTTGTCTGAACATGCACAGTGTGACCATTCCAGGTCCCATTTCTAAATTATAGCAAGTAAAGATCTACCTTTGTCACAGATGCTCCAATCTCCTGGACCCCTCAGCTTTGATAGTTCGGAAGTTACGTGTTCTTGTAAATAATGACCAAAATCTATTTTTTTGTATCCTCTTTGATGTTGGCAGACATTAAGTACAATGAGTTAAACAACAAATTGTAATAAAAATATAAACTTGTGTATGCTGCTTTATCTAAAATGTGCAGTGTAATACTTATTGGACTTGAACATACTTTGTATGCATAATCTTTACATAAAGAGCAATGTTCAACTTTGGAGATCTATTGTTTGTGACATGCAGATGGCATGAATGTGAGGAATGACAGCCTCGGGCTAATCCATTCAAAATGATGTTTCAATGTTCATAATACGCAAAACGAATAGCCTAAAACTGGGTGACGCAAGAGGCACTTAAGAATTTCGAGGTTGTAGTACAATTCGCTCCATCATCAAAGACTCATTGTCCACCATATACACGTACATTTATTGTGGTTCCTTTTTTAGAAATCAATAACGATACCTTGAGAAGATACTGCAGTTTGAGCTAGTTCGGGAGACATTGGTTTTGTGAAATCAGAACCGTGTCATTTAATTTGACCCTTTCCCCCATTGTGCGTCACGCAGTCTAACCCCCCCCAGGAGGAGCCAACAGACACGTGACCTCTTAAGAGTTTGGGTACATGAAGAACAGCGATGTCGCAGCGCTGTGCACGACGATTTCATCCTCGCTTCTCTTGCGTGGCAGTTTATGCGATGCTCGTCCAGTAAACCACCTTGGCGTCTTCTTTTCAACTTGTCGCGTCTTCTCACCCAACTTTTCTTAACCTCTCATATAAAGGAAAACACTGATGTGAAAAAGAAAAGATACGAGGAGTAAAACCGCTATTGTCGGACTGCACCGTTAGTAAAGCCCGAGGGCAGCTCTCCAGACAATCCTGTGAATTAACACATACAAACCACCGATAGTGGACCTTCTTGCCGTAGCCTCATCATAAACATACATACTGTGTCCTGTCCTGGTTTCTTTAAATGTACATACCCATCGCAGTGTTACTTTGACGCAGTCAAGAGGAAGCTTAATATTCTAGGTTATGCGTCTACCGAATCCGTGTCAACTTTCAAAAGATGTACTTGCCATTCAACCGAACCAATTGAGTTAGAGCACAATCGGCATCTGTGCAACTATGACATACAACATTCCCTTCTAAGCCATACTGTGTGTTATTAGCAGAAAAGGTAAAAAGTGACAAATAAATAAAAGCGATATCAAAATATAAGCATCAACCCCCACCCTCTATCCAACACACGCTAAAGGAATCCCTAAAAACGCAATGATTTGACGAACGGAGCCTCAGTCCTCTAGTAACTATACACCTCAAAAGATTTGCTTTATACATTTGTAGAAGAGGGAAGGAAAGTCAAGACAGACATCATTCCTTCTGTCTGGAAAAAAAGAAAACATCACAAGCCCACCGCCATCTGACAGGAGCAAACTACCCTTCACCAGCAGTCACTTATAGACAGGAGGTGTTGCTGCAATGCGCTGTGATCCAGAGATCTAAGGCCTTGGGGATCAAGGAAACACGCAAAAGGAGAATCAGTCCTTTTCCCTGATAGTTGTTATTCTCCCTTTTCTCAAGCAAATGGAAACAGGTTGCAGGGAGGGGCTGTGTGTGTGTGTGTGTGTGTGTGTGTGTGTGTGTGTGTGTGTGTGTGTGTGTGTGTTGACTTGTAGAAACCCCCTTGAAGTCAAATGAATGTCAGGCTGAATGTTTTTTTTAAAAAGCATAAGGAATCATAAGGTGACAACCCAGTCAATGGTTCATTATTTTACATGATTGCAGTGATTACATGAAATTTGTTGCGCCACCAGAGCAGAGGTTTAAGTTGGTGTGGTACATCAGACACAAGGTGCTCACAGTGGGCCTGGGGGGTGAGGGTGAGGGTGGGGGGTGAGGGCTTTACAGAGGCTGGATCAGGGAGTAGAGGGATCTGTTCGGGCAGTCCAGAGGGGAAAGGGGGGCAGGGGCAGCGGCGGCGGCGGGGTCAGAGGTCAGACGTTGTTGGGGCTAACGTTCTTCAGGTTGTTGAGCTCCAGCTCCAGCTGCCGTATCCTCACGTCCTTCGTGGACAGCTCGTCCTTCAGCTTCCGTAGTTCCTCCTGCTGCCTGAAGAACATCCGTAGCAGCTGCAGGGGGCCAAAGGGAGAGGACCGTTTGTATAGACAGAGACCCCCCCCCCCAGCCCGCCATCCATGCATCCCTATCCTCCCCCCACCTATCCAGTCATCCATCCACCGTCTGTGTGCAATCCATCCATTCCATCACCGTCCATCTCTGTCGCCATCCCTCCCTCCCTACATCCATCCACCTAGCTTCCCTCCCTGCATCCACTGCAACCACTCTCCTCCAGGACAGACACACACACACACACACACGCGCACACACACACACACACACACACATCCCTGAATATCCCTTCAGCGGTGGGTGGACCTGAGAAAACACAGCTCTCTGTGCATTCAGTGGCTGACAACACTCACCCTGCTGACAACCCTTATTCTTGCTGAAGTCGGAGACAAGATAAAAGCGGGGCTTTCAGGTGACTTGCAGGCATTCCTTCACGCAGACATGCAGAACCACATTCATTCTGAATGTCTCTCACATCGCCGACAGTTTAAGGAGCCGTTGCCTTCACCGGTAAACTGATGACCCTCAACACCATTTTCTGCACAGCGCCCAAAGTGTTTACATTTCAGTCCTCACCACCATCACCACCTCCTATTTAGATCTGGCATTGAGCCACCATTAAGCACTGGCTCTTAACCTTCTATGTATAGCTGCTAACCGCTAGCCATTAGCATGACATCATGAATATACATGCCACGGGGAAGTCATTAGAATATAATCTTCATGGAATGATGAGGTTTTGCATCACTTGTTGGATTGTTATCTTGTGTTATTGTCAGAGTGTGATGATGAAGTAGAGACCCCTGGTACACTTTTAATTAGTGCGGTTCTACTCATCATAGCTACAGTGTATTTGGAAAACATTGCGCACATTGCAAAACAACATAACACATTACTACATACTACGTAGTATATACAGTATAGGAGAACTTGGTTCCCCTAACACCTGGCTATGAAATATGAACTAAATACAATGGTTTATATTTACCTGCAATCTAACTGAATTACACAGCAGTATAAAGGAGAAGCTCAGGGTAAGCTCAGAACACCTTATTAAACATGCCTGGCCTGTGCACGTCTACAGTTTGTTGTTTCATGTCTTGATTCGTTTTCAGTTAACGATTAATCAGCACGTCTTTGAAATGCTAAGTGGTTTTTTAATGAGCTTGCGCACTCAGTATTACTTGTCTGCATTATTATTATCATCATCATTTTCGAATCTAAAACGAAAATATTTAGCATTTGTATTTGTGTTTTTACTTGGCAAGTGCCGAGTAAAAACACAGAGGTATGGTGACTCGGTGCGAGCCTTTGCCCTTGAGCTCGTGGTTTTACCTCTGTTGATTCCGCTTATCCATTCACTGGCCGTCAGTGCGGGTTCTGTTCCCGGGGTCATGGGGTAGATGTCCTCCTGGTATGTGTCCGACTGTAAACCGGGACATAGAAGACTCTTGACTTATATTTTCCAATACTTCAATGTATAGCCACTTTTACTCCTATAGGCTCCTCAGAGCATCAACATAACCCATTAGTATATGTTATATAAGTATATGATGCCCCATTAGGTAGACTGAAGTGTACAACTAAGTATATTATACATCATGGGTAATTGGAAATAATGCTGATGCTGATGCTGTAGGGACAACAAGAACACAGCTGATGGGCTACAGCAGCGGTTCCCGGTCGGTGGTCAGCGGTCGGTTCTGAAAAATCGCAGTCCTCTCCGACTCACTCTCCTTGGCACGATCATGGAGATGGGCTCGATCAAGCCCTTGAGGGTCACCAGCTTGTAGAACCGGAACACCTCGCACGCGGCCACATCCAGACCGTGCTTTGGCATCACACCTGTTAACAGCACAACGGGAGGAATCAGGAGTCTGCCAATGGGTCTTTTGTTTTTACCAAGCGGCCATCTTGGGTGTAAATGCTAACTGGGCGGAGGAACCGAGTTTGTAATTCCAAGCCAATATGGCCACCAGGTGAATAAGGCCCGTCCGGTGAATACCTAGCTAGCTAGGTAATCTAATCTATCTAGATCGATTAAAAAAACATTATACAGCACATAAAGACACATGACGGCATGATAACGTCAAAAAATTATGACAATAAAATAAAATAAATAAAAGCATATGCGGGCCAAACGTGAAAATGTATTTATTGACATTCAAGAAATGTTTCCGGGGCTCCCTGGCGAGCTCCACAGGGGGCTCAGCGGGCTCAGAACCGCCACAACAAAGACCCTGTCAAAGTCAAGGCGGGGCCTCGGCCCGTTTGGCAGCAACGAGCCGACCTACCGAGTCCCTTCTGGGGGGCCGGGGAGCGGTACTCCATCAGGTACTGCAGGTAGGGCTTCTCCGTGGTGATCTCAAAGTAACGGATGTTGCCATCCCCCTGCAGCGCCATCACAACAACAACAACAACAACAACAACAACAACACGAAGATTAGGGATTGTGTTGAGTCCCTGTTCCGTGGCTCAGGCCGCATTAGCATGATTGGCACTGTTAACACGGCGGCGTAATCAAGGCGCCGGCCATTTGAATACGGCGTTCCCGTTCCCACCTTGCCGGCCAGGTATAACATGTGCGTGTCGGCGTCGTAGAACGGGAACAGCAGTCCCGAGAGGCCGTCGATTTCCTCCTCCACCATCGGCATGGACAGGTCCTCCTGGGGGAGACGGAGACACCACGGACACGCGGCGTCAGTACCCGCCGCACGCCGCACGCAGCTCACGCACGCACTGTGTGTCCTTCTAGTCCCCGGGGGGGGGGGGGGGGGGGGGGGGCCCCCCCCCCCCCCCGCGCGGGAC
>OMKI01033505.1:5015-15122 GCA_900302315.1 Phycis blennoides
TCAACAGCCCCCCCCCCCCCCCCCCCCCCCGCCACAAGGCGCCATTAAGCCCCCGCCGTCGCTGACTCCTCTCCTCTCCTCGTCTCTCCTCGCAGGCACGGGCACCAACGCCTGCTACATGGAGGAGATGCGGAACATGGAGGTGGTGGAGGGGGACGAGGGCCGCATGTGCGTCAACGTGGAGTGGGGGGCGTTCGGCGACGACGGCGGGCTGGAGGACCTGCGCACCGCGTTCGACCGCGAAATCGACGCCGGCTCCCTGAATCCCGGGAAGCAGCTGTGAGTGTTTTGTGTTTTAGTTTTTTTTTTGGGGGGGGGGGGGGTTTTCTCTTGCTGTTTTTGTGTACCCCCCCCCCCGGCACAGGGTCATTAGATTAGATTAGATTAGATCAACTTTATTTATCCCCGAGGGGAAATTAGGTTGTCATGGCGGCAGTTAGGGCTGCACGATTATGGCCAAAATGATGATCGCGATTATTTTTATCAATATCAAGATCACGATTAATTATCACGATTATTTGTTAATTTGAACCAAAAACAAGTTTTATTGTCACAGAGGCTCGTTCTAACCGCTTTCACATCCATATGGTGCTTCCTGCTAATGTACAATTTTGTGCATCAAAATAAAATAGCTCCTCTTATTCCCCAAAATTCAGTGCATCTCCTTAAAGAATAAATAAAACAATAAAGAAAATGTAACAAAACATCAACAGGGCACTATTTTATATTTTACATTGTGTAAATATATTTTAGAAGGCAAAATAAAAACTTGGATTGTATGGATAATGGATGTGAATAAAACTCAAAATATAATATAATACGTACTTTACATTGGCAAGATCACTCTCCATTTCCCGTCTGCGTTTATCATATGCCGTGGGTAGTACCGACACAAACTCTCCCACGTGACCCCCCTCTTCCATGACCTCCACTGGCTCCCTGTAGTGGCTCGCAGCAAATTCAAGACGATGCTACTGGCCTACAAAGCCGTTAATGGAACTGCCCCATACCTACCTCCAAGTGTTAGTGAAACCCCACGCCCCTGCTCGAGCACTCCGCTCAACTACCTCAGCTGGTCGACTGGCACCGCCATCACTAAAAGGAGGAAAGGGTCGGATGGCGAAATCACAACTCTTCTCCGCTTTGGCCCCGCAGTGGTGGAACGAGCTCCCTGCCAATGTCAGGACTGCAGAGTCACTCCCCATCTTCTGGAAGAGACTATGACGGAGAGTATGACAAATGTACTCTTTGTAAGTTGCTTTGGATAAAAGCGTCTAATGTGCTAAATGCCCTAAATGTGTAAATGTAATGTAGTGCCACCTTGGAAAAATAATTGCGCGAGGGGGTCACGTGTAATTTATCCACAGTTTACGGCACATCAGAGGCAGACAGAGAGAGTGTTTTCTCTATCACTCTGAGGAGCGCTCCATTGGCTTTGCAACAAAAAAACAACCTTTGACGGAGCGTTCTATGAACAGAATGATGCATTTTGAATATCGCTCGATCACGCAAATTTGATTGTGGGAAGGGATCGTGATCGTGATAAAAATTTGATTAATTGTGCAGCCCTAGCAGCAGTATGAATACAGTGCTGAGGGCAAAACTTGATATTAAAAAAGAAAAGAAAATACAGTATAATACACAAATATAAACACTATACACTATATACAGTACAATCAATGTTCCCTCTAAACTGCACGCGTGCGCAATTGCGCACTGCTGACACGGTCTCAGCGCACAGAAAATCTGGGCTGCACACAATCTGAATTGAAAATAAGGTTGTATTCACACCTGGAAAGTCCTCTGATCCGCTTCTTTTGTCCGAACCAAAATAGTTTATTTATTTAATTGTATTTTTTGTGCGGATCCTATATACGTTGCAATTTTGGCAAGCGCCCCAAATTTGTAGACAAACCCACGTATGTACGAAGATTGTTCAATCATTGAATAAAATGGTCGGGGCGAGGGGATAATGATGGGATAAATTATCTCAATTTTTACTCATAATAGATCATTGTACATATATTACATTAGCATTTATATATAATATAATACATTTCATGTATAGTACATATCAACTTCAACTTCAACTTCACTTTATTGTCCCCCAGAGGGGAAATTCGCTTTACAGGGTATATTTATATAGTATGCAGTATTAATGTTATAATCTCATTTATTTATTTTACAGATTTAAGTGTCATTATTTCCTTGCTGACGTTTACCCTTGTGATTTTTCTTCATATTAGTATAATATCGGACCTTCTTACATGTTTCTATCTTTAGTTCTCTCCCTTTCTCTCTTCCTCTCTGTGTGTGTGTGCATATTATGTGTGCGTATGTGTCTGGGTGTGTGCATGGCGCATTAAAAAAACAATGAGACTAACGCAATAACATAATTAAATCTCCGTAAAAACAAATGTGATTTTGGCAAACTTAAAAACATAGCGGAAAAAGTCAGGTCACTGGTCAGTGCTGCTCCGCTGAAGAACGGCGCATTGCGCACGTGCCTATTATGCGCCCACCTGCTCCAGATACAGTAATCTCCTGTCATGTCGCACAATGCTGCAGCAAGGGCAGCCTTTACGTCCAAAAGACATATGATTTTTAAAATTGGATCGAGCGTGGATCGTTTTTCAAATGTCAAGCGATCCGCACCAGGGTTCATTTGGAAGCGATCTCTCCGTCGGGTTTCCCCGCGCCCACGCAGCCTCGCGCGGATACGAGTTGACGGCTGCTTAGGAAATAATATAGAAAGTTGCGCCCAAAGAACGATCGGGAAATCGATGATGTTTAGAATACCGGGGAACGGAGCGGCTCGTTAAACGAAACGCAACGCGGCGACGCGCGCGTTTCGAGACCACTTTGGTTGGTGTGAATCAAACAGAACTGGGGTGAATAGATCCTGAAATAAACACTTAACAATTAATTCTGTGCTATTTTGCAATGTGAGTCGAGTGACCGGTGACTGGCTGCTCCAAGCAATGATGCTATTCACATACGTATTTACGCAGCGGAGAAGTACACAGTAGGACCCTTTCACCCAGTGCACAGCAGGAGCTTCACACACTGACTCATACCGATAATACAAGCCAGAATGTGCGTTTTCAAAATTGGAATTTATAGTTCTTTTTATAGTTCTTCTTCTAATTTTTACTTCCAAAAGTGTTAACGTACTACAACTTTTACTGCACTTTTAATTGAAAGTATTCTAACAGAAATGTAAATGCTATAATTTGATTCTTTTGATAAACCATGTAACTTGGATGGATGCGATGCTCGCGTGACCACAGTGCACACGCCTGATGTTGCTCACAGTGGTCCAGGGGACCGCTCAGGGAGTTTGTGTGTTTGCTCAGACACATGAAAAATTAGAGGGAACATTGAGTACAATATACCTATATACAGTACAATATACAATACAATATACCCAATAGAAAAGTGGGAAAGTAATTATGTGTGTGATAAAAATGTATTGCATTTGCGTTGCAGTGAAACGTTGTACAGTCTGATGGCACCAGGTAGGAATGATTTCCTGTGCCGTTCCTTAAGGCAGCAGGGTTGAATGAGTCTGCTGCTGAAGCCGCCCTTAAGCTTGTCCAGAGTTTTGTGGAGGGGACGAGAGACATTACAGAGAATGTCGGCGCCGTGTGTAACTGCTTTTGTTTACACTGTTGTACACCCAAGTCAGCAAGCTCCAGCACTTGGCATGCTATTCATGTGTCTCACGCTGTGCGTTCTCCTTCAATCAATTTAAAGGAACGTGCAACCGACGTGCTCCTAAACAGGATAAACGACAACAACCGCAACATTTTGCGTAATCATGTGTAGGCATGATTCATTATTCCTGTATCTGTGTAGGCATTACCCTGTCATTCATTTTGATGGATTCTGCTAAGCAGGTTGGGTTGTGTTCTGCCACAAAACGGAACAGTTACCACGGAGACAAGATGACACTGATAGCTTTTAATTGGCTGACTGGGTCGGATCAAATGTCTTGACGTAAGCAATGAAAATGCACAGGAACGGGGAAAAGCTGGGAGGCTCTTGTCAAGTTGTTCACTGTAACAAGACGTTGTTATAGTTCCAACAGGCAAAATATCTTGTGGGTGTCTGTAGCATTCTGTAGCGGCATATTTGAACAGACATGGTTTTCTTTATGCAGAACGCTACCAGAAAGTGAAGTAAGTTTTGTCCAATAATGTTGGCCTGCCAGCCCAGTCAATCTAAGATGATCACTGTTCATATTCGAGATTTATCTGTTACTAAGGACCTCTTTAAGACCAGTATAAGACTGATGCCCAGTTCCAGTCTTAAGTATAAGGCATATTCTCTCTCTTTCTCTCTCGCTCTCTAGGTTTGAGAAGATGATCAGTGGCTTCTATATGGGTGAGTTGGTTCGCCTCATCCTGGTAAAGATGGCCAAAGACCAGATGATCTTCCAGGGTCAGGTGACCACCAGCCTGATGACCACCGGCCGCTTCAACACCAGCAGTGTCTTTGCCATCGAAGATGATGGGTGAGGCTACAGGAGGGGTATGGGTGGTGGAGGGACAGATGGGGGTTAGGGGGTATGGAGTGACACACACACACACACACACACACACACACACACACACACACACACACACACACACACACACACACACACACACACACACACACACACACACACACACACACACACACACACACACGGAGGGAGAGAGAGAGCTCAGTGGTTGAGCTGCTGCGCGCCACAATTATTAAATGACAGAAACTGCACTGTTGCAAGACCACTCATGACTTGACATAACCCCGCCAATGAATGTATCAGAAGGCATATAAAGCGGCATGAGGCCTACAGGTAGACCATAGATGTTTAGATGTTGGGGGGGGGGTTGAACCTGGGGTGAGTGACGTCGAGTTCGGGTGTTCTTCCAACATCTTGAGTCTCGTGGAGAGAATCCAGGAGACTCAAGATGCTCACCCCACCACCCCCCCACCCCACCGCCAGGGACAACGCCGGGCTACTGGCCGCCGAGAAGGTCCTGCGGGCGCTGGGCCTGACGCCGTCCACGGAGGACTGCGTGGCCACCCAGAAGGTGTGTCAGGTGGTGTCCACACGTGCCGCTCACCTCTGCGCCGCCACGCTGGTGTCCATCCTGCGGCAGATCCGCGACAACAAGGGCGCAGAGAAGCTCCGCACCACCGTCGGTGTGGACGGCTCCATCTACAAGAACCACCCGCAGTGAGTAGGGAAGACCCCCCGGGGGGGGACACCGTGGCAGGCCTGGCCTGGGGGCCAGCCGCCACCTTCATGCCCACACGGAGATTGCCACCTTCATGCCCACATCTGCGTTGCTTTGTGTGCGCGAGGAATATTATCCGCAAAACCCATCAAAATAAATGAGGCTTTTCCCCCACCCCCCAAAGCAACCAAGGGGGCTTTTTGTTTAAGATTGATCTTGCGCGGCCGAACACGCATCTGCCGAACACGCGTCTGCCGAACACGCGTCGCGTGCCGTTTTTGGCCACGGCAGGAAGTCACAGCATGGTAGTTAACATTTTGTAACTAGAACATTTTATCCCACGCGACGAATTGTTTATGCATAGGAATGCCCTGTTTGAGATCAATTTAGTTTTGGTGGGGTTCAAAGCGCCTCCAGTTGTGGAACACACGCTCTACCCACGGAGCTCTGCCGCCCAGTTAACAGCGGACAATGGAGTAACGACGTGACAAGCTGGGCTCAATGTTATCTCTATGGGAGTTTTTCGCATTTTTAATCGCAAATATCTAAAAAAGTATAAAGTGTACAAAAAGGAAAAATACATAGCACAGCCATACGGAAGTACACGTTTGTGATACAGTTGGAATGCAATTTTGAGGTTCAGTCGTTTAGCCTCCATTAATTGCACAAATTTGGTGAGAAGGAGAATAATTAGATGAAAAGCGATATCTAGATTGTGCACAATAATTATCCGAGGATTAGTTGCAGTAACTTCTGAGTGACCCATAGCTGTGGCTAATCAGTGTTGATGATGCACTGTTAGTCAGCCTCCCTTGTAAGTCGGCTGGGATGAAAAACCGAATGACAAAATCCCCGCCTCCTCCACAGGTTCGCCCGCAAGCTCCACAAGATGGTGCGGCGGCTGACGCCCGACTGCGACGTGCGCTTCCTGCGCTCGGAGGCCGGCAGCGGCAAGGGCGCCGCCATGGTGACGGCGGTGGCGTACCGGCTGGCCGTGCAGCACGCCGAGCGCCAGCGCATCCTGGAGCCCCTGCGGCTGAGCCGGGAGCAGCTGCTGGCGGTGAAGGGGCGGCTGGAGGACGCCATGGGGCAGGGCCTGGCCCGGGAGACCCACCAGCAGGCCAGCGTTAAGATGCTGCCCACCTACGTCCGGGCCACACCCGACGGCACAGGTGAGCCGGACCGCCGCCGCGCACCTCAGGGCAGAAAGCTGACCAGTAATTGTGTTGCGCGCGTGTGTGTGTGTGTGTGTGTGGGGTGATTGATTTGGCAATATTGGTTTTCTTTAACCTTTCATTGATTTCGATTCCATTTTGCACCGCCAAACGGCTGATTGATTGACTTTCTCCCCGGCTCAGTGCGTGTTTTGTTGATTTGGTGTTCTGCTGACCAAGCGATCCATAACAGACGCACATGGTGCCACGTTTCTGAATGTCAAGCTTGCCAGTCTGAGGTTGTTAATCAATGCATTGTGAACGTGTATACATTTTGGACGTAAAATGTTGGCAATGCGCCGAGCATTCTGTCGTACGCTGTGCAAAGCGGTGGCTTTTGCTTTTATATGCGTTCATGAGGTTACCATAACGGAGGTTGATTGTTTTGTTAGCTCTGTTTTCAAGTTTCAAGTCCTTTATTGTCAAATATGCAGCATCACTTATAGTCGTACTGTACAATGAAATGTATTGGACGAGGCCCGTTCCAACATGGAAGGAAAATCAAAGAAAAAATATAAAAAATCTCGTAAGAGCAGCAATGGAGAATGAAAGATGAAGAATGAAAATAAGCAGCAATGGAGAATGATTTGTAGCAGCATTGTACACATATAAAGTGCATACTGAAAGCAAGTATTTACATCATACCTAAACTGGAGGGTTGTACATGAGCTTTGATGGAAGCAGTGGTAAAATATGACACGATACAGATGTGCAGGAGTAAAGTGCTCTGGTGTGGCAGTTAACGTACTGTTGATAAATTGCCCGTGTTACGTTGGCTCTGCCACCATTAAAATCCCCACAGATGCGAATGGGGAGTCTCGAGATTCGCGTTGGTTGCGATGGGCGCCTGCAGCTATCGCTTCTGACATGCGTGTGACTGATTGCTAGATGGAGAGAGGTAAACAATAATCAGGGCAAGTTGTCCAAACTCCCAAAGCAGGAACATTTAGTCCATGGGCCAGACGAGATGTCGGTACCCCGAAAGGTGGCAAAGGTTACGCACCATTTTTGAAAAGATACATGTCTGTAGTTAACTTTTTGGTATGATAACCCTTCCTGACTCGCAGCTAAATTTGTGTTATCAGCTGTCGAAGTTACCATCCCCCATTGACATCTGGTGCATGTCTTGGTATTGGCTCATTTTCAGGACATTTCCCAATGTTTTACATTATTGTGTTTGGTACCATTTTTACCATTTTATTTTAAGGGGACACTTGGAGCTTTCCTTCAAGCCCTTTAGTGAATATGTATGACAAGTACAGGGGACACTGGAGCTCTTCAAACATTTTATTTTCTTTTTCTTTTTTTTATTCCGCCTAAATCATATATTTTCTTTTAGTCCTGTGACATCAAGAAACATCAGAAACACAAAACACAAAAACTGGAATACCACCATGACTCTATTAGCTGCTATTAGCTACATACATGCAACAGGTAAACTGCTCAATTTTACAGCTCAGTTACATTCCATGACTTCCCCAGTTGACTGAAAGTTTCTTGGGAGATGGGGTCCTTTCTTAACATCTTCAGGGCATTCAGCTTCCCTCGACCAGCGAATGCACTGACCGTGTCACAGCCTGTGAAGGAGTGTAAGCCAATAAGGCTGTCACACACGCCACATCCAATTGAGCTTACCAGTTTAGTGATGTCAAGAAAACGTGTGCGGTTGGACAGGTGATGTATTTCTGGAAGGCAAGGCAGAGCACCATAACATCAGTGTCTTCAGCCATGATTACAACTGCCTTTGAGCCTCCATTAGATGCATGCAATGCGTGCAATATCAAACGTGTATCAGCTTCCTCATGCGTTGAGTGCAACTCTGCTACTTCCTCATACTTCTCCTTTGTCAGCTTGTAACAGGATTCCTCACAGGTTATGTACAGGTCTTTGCCATGCAGCAATTCTCTGTACTGTGGGTGTTTCCACTCCTCCACCAGAAATGTGATCAGACTGCTCTTATTGGTTGAACTGCAAAGGAATTTCCGCCACTGCCTTACATAGTGTCCACCTAAACTCGTTCAGCATCTTTGATAGAAGTCTGGCGGTGGACATCGAAAACAACATAAATTCTCTCACTTTGTGTGCCTTCCTGGAGGACCCTCATCAAAGCTGACTTGGCCACCTGTGTAAAGGTTCTGTTGTCACCATTCATTTTTTGATCATCCCATCAATGATGCATGTTGATGGAGTTGGGATGTGTTCTGTTGGAGACACATTCTTTTCAAGTTCTCTGGCAAGTGCAGCCTTGTTGGTTTTTCGTAAATTCCCATCAGCATTTGCCAGAGACTAGGGCAATGGGCCAAGTGGGTGAGCAAAACCATCCCTCATATTGACCTTCCTGCTTTCAGCCACAAGGATCATGTGACTGAACAGGTTTCTATCAGCCTTTATCAGCCTATCATCCTGACCTTTCTTTCCATGAGATAGTTTTGTATTGATATTGGAGAATGTTTTCAGGCCTTGTTTAGTCATCTTGTCAAGGAATTTAGAAGATGGTGAGTCCTCTTCTAGCCTTGTTTGTCTGAATACCTGGTAGGCTTCTTCGCCTATCTCATGGGCTCTCAAGAGATCCCTGGTCACATCAGGTGGAGCAATGGAGCCAGTGGAAAGACTAACCAGATCAGTACCATTGGGGACCATAGGATTGAGCCAGTTATTGTTCATAAGGTCAATGAGAGACTTGACATCCTCTTTGTCTCTTTTGATCCTTGGACCCTGTAGATCTGGATGGGACAGCTTGGAATGGCCTTGACCTGTTAAGTCTCTCAGCTGCCTGAGGAACATACTTCTGTACTCGGCTGTTATGCAATATTTGGTCAAAGCTCCTGGATTCAAGCTGAATCCCTTTGTCCCTCCAGCTGTCTGGGTGTCTTTGTTCACCGTTTCTTCTATGGTCTGGTCAACAGGGATTCGGCCAAAGGGGTTGGAGGAGCCCATTTGAACTGAGAAACCACCTTCCATGAATTCTTTGTAAACATCCGGATGTGTGAAGGACAGTTGAGACATTTGGGCATAGTAATAGGGAAGGTAGCGAGCATAATTGATTCGGTGATAGGCAAAGCACCAAGGAATCATTGCTCGAATGCTTGCCAGGTGAAGAATCCATTCTCCCTCTCTTGACGCTCGAATAAGCCCCAACATGATTTCAACCATGTCCAAATAGGACATCCAGAAGGCAGAAAGACTGCCATTTCCATTCCTGAGAAACTCACAGTAGACTTCAAAAAGCTCCATGATGCGTGTACAAGAACTGTTCTCAAGGACCTCCTTCAAAGCAACTTGTGAGACCTCTTCCCCGAGGCTGTAAATTGTCCTCATTGTTTCATCCAGGTGAACTTTGTCGTTCAGGTGATTATCTTCCAACCAGGACAGGAAACCATTCCATGCCAGCCGCATGAAAGCCTCATATAGAAGCTTGTGCAGTCTCACTGCCCTGTTGTACTTGCGGCCTTCCATAACTCCAGCAACAGAACCTTCCACTATAACACCAGATTCAATGCAGAGATCTCGGAGTCCAGCATCTTGAAAACGCTTTCCTATTATTCCCAGCATTGTGCAGATGGTGTGGAATACACCAAGCCTGATAATGATGTGTTGGAATTCACTGTGTTTCCATGTGATCTCAACAGCCTTTGCATAAAGGGCTTGGTCAAATACACAAATAA
>OMKI01033532.1:0-10348 GCA_900302315.1 Phycis blennoides
AAGGGGGGGGGTTTGTTTTGTTTGTTTTTTTTTTTTGGGGGGGGAGGGGGGGGGGGGGGGGGGGGGGGAATATTCCCCCTGTGGACTAGAAAGTTGGACTTGCTACACTCGAGTGTGGAATGTTTTCCTCTAGTCCCAGTTTAGTGGAACGTTCCCTTCTAAAACCATCCACATCGCGGCCATTAATGAGATAAGAATGCCATGGCCCAAATTGACATGCGCGCCGCAGGCAGACAGACGGTGACGGCACATCAAGACGAGCAGATATCATCCTCTGGCCCGGATATCATCCTCTGATCCTCTGGGCCGAGGTCGCTTCTGGAGGGGCCCCGTTTACACAGACGCCATCAGTCAATCACGCGCCGACGCGCCTCATTCCGAGGACAAAAAAAACGGCCACATTTCAAAGCGTTTTACACACACACACACACACACACACAGGGGCACTGTGAACAGCGGAGCGTAAAAGAATAAAGCAACACAGCCATCACCCGGAGATCATCTCGACAAATATTTGTGTTGGCCCCCCTGGGCTCTCTCACACATTGCACCGAGTCTTTGCAGTCGGCAGACGGTGCGGACCGAGAGGTGACCTCATGACTTCAGAATACCCATGGGGGTGCCAGCGAGGCAGGCCGGAGCTCCACGCCCACAGAGAGCGAGCAGCAGCTGTTCTCAGCGTAGAGAGAGAGAGGGGAGCCCTTACCTCGATACTGAAGTATCCTCGGTCTACGTAGTCTCCGAGGAAGAGATAGCGCGTGTTGCTGGGGGACCCGCCCACCTCAAACAGCTTCATAAGGTCAAAGAACTGGCCGTGGACGTCGCCACATACTGTGAAGACAAGTTCAATTCAGCGTTTAAAATAAACCACCGTTTGAATTGAAACCGATATCCTAACATGTGTGTACAGTTTTATATATATAGATATATGTATATATATCTATATATATGCCTAAATATAGGCTAGCTGACTGGCCGAATGTTAATAACACCTTTCAAAACAAAAGAAATTAGAAACAGAAAGAATTAGAAATAGAAATAAATTCTATTCATAGACGTATACAACACAGGTGTTTATGGCTGCTCAAAACTAACACTTCTGGAGAGAGAAGGAGCCATCAGTCTCTGGAACAGTGATCTGTGGTTTGTTTGCAAGGTTTTACTTGTGCTTTCTTTTAAACAAAGCTAAGAGCGCAGCGTGTCAACAGACAGAGGGTCCTGATGTCTTTGCCCGCTGGAGCACCTCGCGGACACTCAAGAGGGCTCAAGTGGAGCTTCAGAAGGCCCCGCGGTCAGCAGGGCAGCCATGAGGGCTGTGTGTACTCTGTGTGTCACCAGAGGATGGGTTTATGGCCGGTTTACTGCAGAGCCCAGTGAATCCTGCCTTCATTATGTCTCCTGTTGAATGTGCAAGCTGTTGAATCTTACTGGCCATCTGGTGAAATATCTTTCTGTCGAAGAGGAACTGAAGTTGTTTCATCCGCGCGCCGTGTAGCGTGACTACAGCTGCTGCGATCACGTCACATATATGTAGCATGGATGTTGCTTCCATCATCAAAACAAAAGGCTACGCTGTTCACTCCATGGATACTGGATAACGAGGATCAAACCCAGAGCCTTTTGGCTGGGAGTCAAAGACTCTAGCCTCTCCACCATCAGATCCCTTCCAATGTCTATTTAACCCGTCTTTAAAAGGTAAAACGGTCTGTAAAAGGTAAAACTGTCTGTAAAAGGTAAAACTGTCTGTAAAAGGTAAATCTGGAAGATTCACGTCCTTTCTTTGGCCATGAGCGCACATTTTTCCCAGGGACAGAAACACTGTCCCCCAGCCCAGCTGGTAACCCTGATAAGACCGCGCAGATGTCATGTCAGCATGACCTGCATCTTCACGGGCACCATTCAGACACCGTGACAGACACCACGCCGCCGCCCCCCCCCCCCTACCCGTTATGGGCGCGTCCACCTCCAGCATGCACTTCTCCTGCCGCAGGATGTTGGCGCCGTCGTTGATGATCCGGAGGGCCGCGTCCTCCTCCACGCGGCCCTCCTTCACCAGGTGGTTCCGCAGGACCTCTGGGTTGGGCTTGCCATCCTCAAACAACTCCTTGATGGTCAACTTCTGCTGTGGTGGGTAGGGAACAGCTGTGAGAGAGAGAGAGAGAGAGAGAGAGAGAGAGAGAGAGAGAGAGAGAGAGAGAGAGAGAGAGAGAGAGAGAGAGAGAGAGAGAGACGCAGACATGGAGAGGGATGGGGGGGAGGGAGAGAGTTCAACACAGCCCCATTAGAATAACTAGATTGCTGATCATTATGACTCTTTCATTGGGATCATGTTCCATCCATGTTTCCTGTCCTGCTGAGGTGGGCGTGATGGACGAGCTTCATGTGCATCGTGATCCAACTGACAGCCATGGACCCCAAGATGTGCTTGCATGAACAGGGATTACAGACTGCTAATATTTGTGCTAAACTGCTAGTTTTGTGCACGTTAATCGATTTTCATTTCCGCATCTGTTTTTGGATGTCGTGGTGTTTTGCATGTTTCCTGGGCATTTCCTACAACTCCCGGGAGGACGACCATGCGAACGTCTCGCCTGTTACTGACAACAGCAATACGATTGCAGAAGTGCAACAGCTGCACTCTCAGTGGTCTTTTCTGGGGGCAGCCATGCACACCAGACGCCTCAAACAGCACTACAAAACAACACACACACACCTCACTCCTCTAACTGCACTCCTCACTTTGCACTCCTGCGAGCCACAACACACCTCATAGTCAAACTTGCTCCTACATCCTACACCCTACACTTTCGTCCCTCCTCACTCCTCTAACTACACTCATAATACACTTCACGCGCCAAAATCCCCCACACACACTGCTTACAACAATACAAGTAATTCACTGAAATAGTGAAGGTGTGTTTGGCTCAGCTCTGAGAACATTATGGTCAGATAGACACAGTAAACTTAGCCTGCAAGCTAAATAGAGTTTAATATCATTCATTTTAGCTACTACAAGATATTACAATTACATACTGCCTCGATACATGTATAACTAAAGGTGTTTCGTTAATTGCTAACAAATGGCATTTGATTTGGCTTGCCTGGTAATCAATCTTGATAATGTGAATTGGTGATTTGCCATCTGATCCAAATTGTTGCTGGACTCAAAGTGAGCTCACACTGCAGCATGCTGCTAAAATTCAAATGAATGTTAAAACAGAAGTTCTTCCAATTTAACCAACCAATCTAGTACACCGATTTAGACTTTCTGAAGGAAATGTACGCTTTTGTCCAAAGCGACTTACAATCAGTACATTTGTGAGGGTTCGACATGTGGACAGTTGGAGGAGGGGGATCAAGGGGATCGAACCGCCAACCCTACGGTTGGCGGATGACCCGCTCTGTCCACCCACTCTACACACTGAGCCACTGCCGCCCAGAGGTGGCATCCTGACTTTTCATCCCACTACAGTGAACTACAGTGAGTCTCTGTGTGTTTGTCCGTCCTTCGACTTCCCTCAACAAGCTTTCACCCGGCAGCCTTCACGCGTGCTGGTGTGGTGGCGTGCTGGCGTGGTGGCGTGGTGGCGTGCTGGCGTGCTGGCGTGGTGGCGTGGTGGCGTGCTGCTGAGGCGCTGTGTGCAGCGGGACGCCGTTCAGACGAGCGGTTCCCCCAGAGAGCCGGCGCCAGCCGCCGTACGGGGGCAACGGGCGACCGCAGCGGTTTAAATAAACACAGAGCGTCACTCGTCACCTCGCGTGAACCCCAGTGATTGTGCAGGATCTCGGCCTCACAATCACCAGACACTCCAGCGCAGACCCGGCCTGCCGCCGCGCATGTCCTGATCGAAAAGCACTCAAGTGTGACAACGCCGTCTCCATTTCAGCGGCGGGCCACATCACTATAGATTTGAACAAACCCCCAAAGGGCCCGGTTTCAAACCACGGCAGAAATGTTTGAATAAATTAAACCACGTATAAACAATTACCATCCGCCGGTTTAAAAATAGACGGCGGTGTCATCCCATCCGAGACGCACGCGGGCGCGCTGACACAAAGATCGCGGCGTGGAGAGGGCTGGAGCGCGGAGCACAATGGCAAGAGGCGGCCTTTGTGATTCTCTGAGGGAAGTGTTACTCAGCATGACAGAAAACATCTGCATCAATACATGACGGGCTGCCGAGGAGGGGCTCCTCTGTCGAGGGCCCGCGGCGCGCCACAGGGCCCCGCGCCGCGCTGCCGATAACCCATTAGCAGCAGCCACATGAATGCACTGCAGTGACGGAGGAGAAGCGTTTATTAGGCTACTGAACTCTCCGCATGCCGACGCGGCGGGCCAAACACAGCGCTCACGCTGGATTCAAACAAGGCTGCATCCTAAACCGGCACAGCCGCCCCCCCTAGAGAACGCTAGTCCCCATTTTTGGGGAGGTTTTTTTTTTTTTTTTCTCCAAGCCACTCGTGTGACTGACAGCTTCTCTCAGGCTTTCGATTGCTAGCAAATTTAGGCTAACCTGTGCCCTGAAAATGCCATTTAAAATGGCTACATCTCAAGCAGAGATCAGGGCTGCTTGTCTGATAAGCAACACTTAAGGAGCTGAACAAGAGCAGAGAGAGAGAGAGAGAGAGAGAGAGAGAGAGAGAGAGAGAGAGAGAGAGAGAGAGAGAGCTGTCAAACCCACGCAGGCCGACCCAGGAGCGTACATTACGTGAGAACCAGCTCTAATGAGTGTTAGTGTAGGTGTGTTGCCAATCAGCAACAAGACGCCTGATTGCAGAGCAGCCCGACGCGTCTCGGGCTCTTTGTCTCCGGCGCGCGAGTCGGAGCTCATGAGCGCCGACAGGAGGACCCGGCGTCTCGGTACTCAGGGCAGCGAGCGTGGAGAGCGGCCACGGAGCGTGCCGTGAGACATGGGGAGGCTCGGGCAGGCGGCACGCGCGGAAAAACAAACTATTGAGCTGTCTGGCCGTTCAGCAGACGCCTCCCACGCAGGCCGGCTCATCCGAGGAGAATTCAGAGGCGTGCCGCGAGGGAGCCGACCTGTTTAAGGGTGTCCGCAGTCAGACTGCAGCCCCTGGGCGCCCGACAGATCCTTTGACCGGGAGCGCAACACCCTCGTCTCGACACTATCCGGCCCCGTAACTCAGACGCAGCGCAGAGCACTTCTTAGCAAATTGTGTCACCGAAACAGGCCAGTTTCTGGGGCCCCTGCTTTGTGCAGTGTGCGGCGCCCCCCGTGACACCGTGTGATAGCGCGGCTGCAGAGAGTGATTTGAAAAACGTTCCAATGAATATTGATTAGTGCAGAACTGTTGCATTGGCCAGGAGAACATAGCCTCATAAATAATACATCCGGACACAATCTCCTGACGTTTTGATTGTCGAAGGTGGAGATGGAAGTCATGCAGTCTTGAATCTAGTGATGTCAATGACTTGCACCCGATATCAAGAGGCCTTTCAAAATCAAACTCAAACTGTTTCTTGCAAAGTGCACATGGCCGATGAAACCCTTTGACCAACATGTTTAGCGTGTGCCAAACATATTAGTTTTAACAAACATTCAGAACTACACAGTGTGAACTGTCGAGATGGAAGTACCACACACACGCGCGCGCACCACTTGAGTTCAAACCACGCGGTATAGAATTAACCTAGATTAGAAACACCTCGGTTCTGTTGAAATCCGAACACGCGCGCCACTCAGGTGCACGCAGGCAGGTGTAGGAGTGCCTCTGGCCGCGGTGTGGGGGAGGCGTCGGGCCGCGTGCTCGGTGTGTCGGGGGGATGACGAGGGGAGCCCGGCTTCGAGTTGGCCACTCTATGATCAGGACAAGCTGTCATGCTGGCAGGAGGGGGTATAAATAAACTAAGTGCTCCCAGACCTATGAGGCACTGCCTCCAAGCCGCCTGTAAGCTGAGGTATGAGCCTTAAGAACAGATTAGACAAAGCCTCTGTTAGCTTCAGCTTTCATCTTCAGACACTATTTATGTAAAAACCCCAGCCTCCCCGTAGGACTACGATGGCTTCGCGGTGATGGAGGAGAGCTGATGACGGGATGAAAAACCCGGAGGAGACATCATCATGGCCTCAGTGTTGTTAGATACCAATTCACAAGAGTGCGGCTCCATAGGGGTAGAACCGAAAAACGGCCAAAGAAACGCACCTGAATTTACATGACACACACACACACACACACACACACACACACACACACACACACACACACACACACACACACACACACACACACACACACACACACACACACACACACACACACACACACACACACACACACACACACACACACACACACACACACACACACTAAAGCAAACCCCTGTCGCCGCCATTCAGGGAATGGACCGGGTTTAGAGCGTGCTGCGACTGTGTTCTGTGAAAACACAAAACGCATAACACGCGACAGTTGTCTCTGCACACCTACAGACATCAAGCGCCAGCCGCACCACCCGAGCAGCAGCGCTGCAGCGGCCGTGCCGGTTATGTAAAACCACCCCGAGAAGCACGTCTCGATTCTCTGGCCAGCCAATAGTAACGTAATCGGACGTGGGGTTTGATACAGCTTTAATAAGACACTCGGGACGGGGGCCGTGATATCCCGGCACCACCGCCGCGGCCTGGCGCCACCACAAACGCCGCCGAGAAAACAAAAGGCCGCCCTGCTGGCGGCGGGGCGGCTCGGACGCTAACGTTTCAGATAATGATGTGAGCGGGCGTCCACAATGCGTTTCCTATTGTATCAAAACCGCACAATGGCGGGGGATCGCATTACAAAAGACGTGGCCGGGTGGCACCGAATGCGGCGGGCCGACGCCGGCTCGACCACGAGGTCCACTTCACGGTGTCCTCATTACCGCTGGAGGAGGCTGGCAGCCGTGCTCCCGACGCCCCCTTCCTACCGGGGGCCCGGCCCGGCGTGGCCGCGGCAGACGCTCCCCGCTGGGTCCCGTCTGGGGTTATTTCTGGAGCTCAGGAGCTGCCGAGACGCGCGTGTGCTCGTACACGGAGGCGTTCGGCTTCAATTCACATCGAGCCGCTGACGACGAGACTTGCGGGCCCCATCAGCGTGACAGGCTGAATATGAACCCATGATGGCACCCAAAGAAAAACACACACACTGCCGGGGAATTTGATCTGGCTATGTACACGGCATCCAACCCCCAGTGCTGGAGGAGAGGCAGTGCAATAGAAAGGTTGTCTGAGGCTACCAGTGAATACTATTGTTATTAGTTGTGCTGGTTTATTGTGAGAAAGCATTAGGAACAGACGACACGGCGCTGGCCTCCTTAATCACCCCCGTCAGTGATATTGGGATGTCGACTCCTGCATCTCAGTCACTAGTACCACCCCCTCCTCCTCCTCCTCCTCCTCCTCCTCCTCCTCACAGCCACCACACCACCTTGCTCTCAAGTCGTCGTGTGTGACGTCACCGGGTTGATTCTTTCCGCAATTAACACACACCCGCTCACTACTGGCTCACACTTTAGCATTCCTATCCCCTGGCACTGCTCTCCCCCTGCCTAGTTATTTCTTCCCTCTCGCTGTCTCGGACAGGCCCAGCGCGCTGACAGTACAACACTGCCCTTCAAGAGGGAGGGCTGCGGGCGGGGATGAAGTGACGCTCCCCAGGGGTCCTGGATCTGCCGGGCTGGTCCGCCCTGACGTCCAGCTGAGCCATGACAAACTCCCGGGTGTGAGGGAATCTACCTAGCCCGGCTAATTACTACAAATGCTGGCCTATCGGCAGGTTTGTTTAGTGACACAAAGAGTCGATACGCACACGTCCCATTTCCCAGATGATGAAACTGCTGCTAATGGGGTTTTAAGGAATAGGTTTTTCACATGGACTGCCATTCCAAGTGCCAGGAACAAAGTGAGAAATGTGGAATACCTCTCGAACACATTATAAAATACTTTGTTTGTATAGTCAGTGTACAGATGTTGGAACTGCAAATCATGCGCCTGGATTGGGTTCAGGAATCAGTCAATGCACATCAGTATTAACGCGACGCCCCCAGATATGAGGAGCACCCAGAACCCCACTCGGGACATGACCACGCAATGCATGGTCCAAGACGCCCATTCAAATACAGAACAGTTTGTACAAAACCATAATTACGAACGCATTTCTAAAAACGACAGGCATCACGTATCTCAATCTAAGCCACAGGTGGTTTTCACACACATCCAACTCGTAATGTGCATGAAGACACCTCTGCACAATGGCTGCATGCACCTCTCACGACACCCACCTTTCACCAGCCGCTCCGTGGTGGACTGCTTCTCCGCTTTCTCCTTGTCTTTATCCTTCCCCGACATGACGCCTGGCTGCGGGCAACAGTCTCTGATCCAAGACGTGTGGGGCTAGTGTGGAGAGGAGCAGGCACCGGGCTGGGACCGGGCTGGGACCGATGGGGGGGATGATAACCCTGGTACCACTGACACTACAACACAGGTACCACTGACACTACAAACCTGGTACCACCGACACTACAACACTCTGCCCTCCCAACCCAACAGCACTCAAACGGGTGCTACGCTACTGCAAAACTGACAAGACTGTTAGCTATGTGGGCAGCAACACCCGCGAGACCGTGACACCAGACAAAAGGCGTACAAATAAAAAGGAGAGACGTCTAAAAAAGATCCAAAGTGAGTGTTGATTAGCGGATAGTCCTGGGTGTTACAGCCCGTTAGCGGCTAATCGGATTCCTCTGTTTCAGCTAGTTAGCCTGTAGCTAGGTGGGCTAGCATGCTAACATCACAGAGCGGTGTGGAAGCCAGAGCTGTGAGCACCGACTGTCTGTCTCTCCTCCTCCTCCTCCTGTCTCACTGCTGCCCGTGAACACCGACGGTCTCTCCTCCTCCTCCTGTCTCACTGTCGCCCGTGCTGCGCGTGGACGCGACAGAGCGCGGGCACGGTGCTGGTCTCCGCTAATCTGACCGCGCATGCGCAGGACGGGGTTTCCCTCCAACATGGAGGCTCCGCTGTGACGTAGCCGTAGAACTATTGATGCGCGCACCTCTCACGCCCCCGCCCCCCACACCCACTCTGCGGGGTGCTGAGGGAGTGAGAGGTGCGCCGATCAGTAGTTACATGGGCGGATCAATAGTTACTGGTACAGATTGGTTAGTTATGGTAGTCGATCGTGAGGAAAAGTCATTGTATCTGTTCTTTTTTTACCTGGGGCTGCTTTGATGGATTACAATAGCAACACGTGGACGCTAGGTGGCGCTTGTTTCACCTCTAAAGCACTGCTTCTTCACAAGGCAACAGATGTTTACACGTTTAGATATTTAAATAACATATTTATGACTTTTGTGAGATCACAAGAAAGTGTGCGCGCATGCGTGAATGTGTCAGGGAAAATAAAATGATAAAATAATGTATAAAAAAACTTGATTTATTGAATTTGAAAATATCCTTGAAAGTAAATACCTACATAAACAGAATGACAGGTCCACCAACCACATATAAAACTATGGATACAGAGATCGCTTCAAACGTAAGAAGCTCAACAAGTACACACAGACACACGCACAAATAAAAATGAACAATAACTATTCAAATAGGGATCTTCACAATTAAAATAGCAAAGGCCATGCACACAACAAGTATTAATGTTAGTTGTTAGTAATGCTGGTTCCTTGAAACATTTTTACTGTAGCATTTATCATTTCTGCAGTTTTGCATCGCCAACGACAACTAAGGATTTCTGCTCCAGTCCTCACCCATACATATCCCAAGCCGACTATAGAATATTATTATCAATATTGTTTGTTCCCTCCAGCCTCTGAAACCACGCACCGTGTGCATGCTGCAGAGCGCCCGGACGAGGCAGAGCAGAGAAGCACATCGTGACTCTCGCTGGACACGCAGCCGGCCGCCATGTTGCTCTGGCACGCCGTTTTGTCATCGAGGATCATCTCTGATACTCTTACAGCGAGAGAGATGAAGAGTTAGAGGGAGAGATATGGAGGGAGGGAGGGAGGGAGGTGCCGAGCTGGAGAGATGGAGACGGAGATAGCGCGAGGGATAGAAACAGAGAAGAGACAGAGAGGGAGACGGCGAGATAGCCCGAAAGAAACAGAAAGATAGAGCGAAAGAGAGCGAGATCAAGGGAGGGAGAGAGGGATGGAGACACAGTGATAGAGGCAGAGCGACAGGTAGAGGCAGATAGAGAGACAGTGATGGATAGAGACAGAGGGAAAGAGAGAGGGACAGAGGGAGTAACAGCAGGTGCATAACAGATACTACCATGCCTGGTTCTGGTCTCTGATGTTGGGTTGGGGGGGGGGGGGGGGGGGGGGGTGTGGGGGGCCTT
>OMKI01033568.1:34215-49112 GCA_900302315.1 Phycis blennoides
TGACATAACACTCTCTCTCTCTTTCTCTCTCTGTCTCTCTCTGAATGTCTGATACACATACACACACACACACATACACACACACACACACACACACACACACACACACACACACACACACACACACACACACACACACACACACACACACACACACACACACACACACACACACAAAGTCTTACCCATCTTCCTATCTGCTGTAAACACACATGTATGGGTGAACAGATGTACACACACATAGGCACTAATATGTATAATCCCTCTCCCCCCTCCCTCCCTCCCTCTCTCTCTCTGTCTGAGAAGAGAACCCCCCCTGTCTGTCCTGTTAGCCTACACAAACACCCACAATTCATCAGTTTGTTACCAGACAGAGAGCTGTCGTTGAGCCTGGTAGCTGAACATGTAGCTTAGCTCAAGAAACAACTATTGCAGGTTTTATTTGACACTATACAGACAAACACATGTCTGTCCTGTATTAAGCGGACAGACAGACAGACAGCTTCCTGTCTGCACTGTAATAATGAGATACTTCTGGTTCCCTTTGGGCTATCGGCCTTGATCTCAGAACTCCAAGAAGAACTGGACCCGTCAGCCTGATGGAAGAGCTGGTCCAACCAGAGACCAGCGGAACCAGCGGAACCAGCACATGATCTGATCCCCATAATTTAACCTCTGGTTCTGAATAGACTGAGAGATCTGGCCTCTACCAGACCATACTGGACCATACCAGACCATACTGGCCCATACCAGACCACACTGGACCATACCAGACTATACTGGACCATTCCGGACCATACTGGACCATACTGGCCCATACCAGACCATACTCAACCATACTTGCCCAAACCAGAGCATACTTGACCTTATGGGACCATAGCAGACCATATTGACCATACTGGACCATACTGGACCATAGTAGATCATACTGGACTGTACCGGACTATACCAGGACTATACCGGACCATACCAGACTATACCAGACCATACTAGGTCTGTGCTCCACTCTACCAGACCGTACTAGAACTACAAATAAGATTTTAGCTAGTAACTAGATTCACTGTTTTCACTGTTTCACTGTTTCACTGTTGTACAGTGAATCTACAGTGAATCTCCAGTACAGTCTGGTGTTTTACAGTGAATCTAGTGAGTGCTTTGTCGCTGTGTGTACTATGAGCATTTACTCTGAAGACTGGATCATGGATTAGCCTGTTTGGGGAGCGTGGCGACACTCCGGGTTCAGCCTGTCCCAGCCCCCACCCCCCGCAGTCCTTGGTGCGCTCTGAGTCCTGGAGACATGAGGTAGGGTCTGTCCCCTCTGTCTGGACCTCCTCCAGCCCCCTCCGCCTGGACCTCCTCCAGCCCCCTCTGCCTGGACCTCCTACAGCCCCCTCCGCCTGGACCTCCTACAGCCCCCTCCGCCTGGACCCCCTCCAGCCCCCTCCGTTTGGACCTCCTACAGCCCTCTCCTCACGTCTCTGATCGTAGCGCCCGGTTGGAAGCGGCGGGCCGCTGCTGAGCTCCAGAGCTCCAGAGCTGCTGAGCTACTGAGCTCCAGCCCGCCCGGGACAAGGCATTTGTTTGTGTTTTCACAGCGCCGCCCGGTCACGCCCGCCCACAGGTGCAGGCTGAAAGCAGAGAGCCGGTCCACACAAAGTGGTCTCCCTGGGCCTTAAAGTGGACCCCAGACCCCTGGGATGGGGGGACCCTCGGTGGACAGCCCCACATTTACACAGACCATTTATGCTGGATGGGCACAGATGTGAGGTTTTAATCTCCTAAATGTGGATGTGAGTTGAAAGGTCAAAGGTCCTGGCTGGGTGAATGTGTTTGATAATGTTTTGTTTTCTTAAGAATAAGTGTTCCCTTTCAAAGACTTGTGTGATTTAGAAGTTGTGGTTCTATAAGTAGTACAATTTAAATAAACTATTTAATAGAAACATTGTTCTTGTACATGATCATGGTGTCTACTGACCCAGCTGGAGAGTTCATGTTTGAGAACAGGGAGAATATTTACTACCATCTCTCTCTCCCTCTGTCTTTCTTTGTCTCTCCATCTCTTTGTCTCTGCTCTATCTTTTGCGAGTCATATTTGTTTTAGTCGATGATTCCTTTGAGTTCTTGCTGTTCAGACGGGGACTCTTAAAACCCGCTGCCCAGAAGCATCTGGAAGTCATGAGCAGCTTTAATTGTCGTTTGTTCGTATGTTGGAAGAGTTTTCAAAACATGGTGTAACTCTAGCCCAACCAGGTTAAGAGCTGTGTTACATTTCTCAGCCTCATCGCCATCCTGTTGCTGGAACATGATGCCGTAGAGGGGTCCTGTTTGGAGTTGAAGGCTGGCGCACTTGGAGCTGTGAGCAGGGTGGAGCCTGGTCATCGCCACTCCACCTTCTCATTACTCTTTGTTCTCCAGTTTGGAATGACGACTTCAACTTGTGTTTGGAGTTGACAGGTTGGTTGGTTTGGAGCTGACTGCTCTGTGTGTTTGGAGATGACAGGTTGGTGGGTTGGGAGTTGTGAGCGCGATGGAGCATGGTCTCTCCTCCATCGTGGCTTCTCATCATTCTTTGTTTGACCCAGTGTGGAGTTGATGACTTCATGTTGTGTTTGGAGTTGACAGGTTGCGCTTGGACTTGATGTCTGGGGTGTTTGGAGCTGACTGCTCGGCGCGTGTGGAGGTGACTGCCCGGTGTGTCTGGAGCTGACTGCTCGGTGTGGAGTTGTGCCTTTCAGTCCTCTTCTTTGTTCTCCAATCAGAAACGTGTTTTGAGCATTTCAGCATTTGAGCATGAAGTCCTGAAACCGGATCTGGCCAGCGAACAGTGGGCACTAAGTCAGCCCAGATCACCACACACTCATCACCGCTCTACACTTTTGTGTGTGTGTTATGCGTGTGTGTGTGTGTTGGGGGGTGCCTATATGTGTATATGCACATGTGTTCCCTTGTGCATGTGTGGCTGTAAGTCTCTGTACGCCTGTGTCAGTATAGTCACATATGTGCATGTGTATGTGACTCTGAGCTGACCCAACTCCGGAAGGACGATGGGAGCTGAATGTGTTGGAAGATGTGACCTATCTGACTTCACTTCCATATCTTTCCACAAGTTTCCCAAGCAAGCGTTCTGGATGAGGAGAGTCTGGGGGGAGTGGGCTAAGGGGTGAGGATAGTATGTGTGTGGAGGGGGGGTGAGAAGGTGGGCTGAGAAAATCAACTCCAAGAAGAGAAGAGCTTCCAGATGTCATATGTGAGGAGATGACTGACAGCTCCTGACAGAATCAACTAGCCTCACACTCTCATCTCACTAACAACTCACTATCATCTCATAAACAAGTCACTAACATCACACTTTCATCTTACTTTCATCTCACAGACAATGTATGAACATCTCACTATCATTTCACGACCATCTCTCTCCCATCTCACCCTCAGATGAAACACTGCTGTTCTCCATGGAAACCTGGGTTTGCTGCTGTGGTTCTGTTGGACGGAGTTAAAGGTTCTGTTTAAGTAAACACTGGACCTCGCTTGGGTCGTGTTAATGTGAGTGTATCTGCATGCATGTGTGAGTGTGTAGTGTGTGTCAGAGTGTGAATCCATATGTGTGTGTGCACGTGTATGTGTCTTCACAAAGGGCTGTCGTTTCTGCAGATGGAGTTTCTATCATTGTGTTCAGGAGCCTCACACACACATCCACACCCACACACACCCACACACACACACACGCACACACACACACGCCTGGAATATATAATTCCAGGGAAACCCAGCTGCAGAGCCTGACACTGCTGGTGAGGAGGAGGAGGAGGAGGAGGAGCAGGAGGAGAATGAAGAGATGGAGGAAGAGGAGGGAAGAGGGAAAGAGGAAGAGGTGAAAGAGAAGGCCCAAGACATCTGGACCATGTGATGCTACTAACCCCACCAGCACACCACCATGTTAGTATCACCTCACGTCTCACTGGCCAGGTAATCCCTCTCCCCCTCTCTCCTCCCTCCACTCTCCCTCTCTCTCCCCACCTCTCCCCCCTGTCTCCCCCTCTCCCCTTGCGATGGTGTATCCGTCCTCATGGCTCAGCGGGTATTAAGCAGCGGATTAGAACCCCCGCTCCACGCTGGGCAGTGAGGCCCCCCCCACCCCCCCCACCCAGACACACGCCAGATGTGGGCCAGATGCTGGAGAACTCGCTCGCGCTTCAAAGAAACAATTAGGGTCAATTATCGCAACATATAAATGAATTTCATCCACGATTAAAATGTTTGGAGTGTTTGGTGTGTGTGGTGAGGGGGCCCAGGTGGTTGTGATCTGGACGGCAGTCTCAGTGGGACGGCCCTGGAACCCTTACAGAGCTGTTTGTACAGGCGCTTAGCTCTGGTCAACCACACACGCTATCACGCGCTGACACGCACAATCTAGCACACACATAGAACACACACATGCATAACACACACATGTGTAACACACACTCTGCCACGGGACCCCTTCATTCCTCTGTAATGGCGGTTGTTGTTGGTCTTAATACAAACAAGTTCTAAACTGCGATAATGAAAGTCAGCAATTCTGGCCTGGCCTGGTCTGGTCTGGTCTGGCCTGGTCTGGCCTGGTCTGGTTTGGTTTGGTCTGGTCTTGGCTGGCCAGGAGCGTTCCAGCTCTCACAATAAACATGTCTCCCACCAGCAACACAGTCCCCCTCCCAGAGTCCCGTGGAGGGAAATGTAAACCATGTCAGGGAGATGGAAACCACATTGGAGCTCTCAGGGTAACACAACCATCACGGCTAACTGGGTTTGAAAGACCGGGAACACGGGCGGTACTGCGCGGGCGCTACAACCAGATTCCGATGTCAACTTTTTGTCCGACCACAGCGCAGAACCCCCGCAGAACCTCCGCAGAACCCGTGGAGCTCCTCGGTTCCGCGTCTCAGTCAAGGATCAAACGTGCCGGTGCCGAGGCTTCACACGCGTGTTTACGTTCCGCTGGCCTGAAGCGGAGATGACGCAGTGAGGAGGAGGGAACACCCTGAGACCAGCTGGGCCAGAACCAAGAACCGTCCTCTGGGGAGCTATGGAGGAGACTTTATACAACAGGTGACTTACAGGGAGTTCAGAGACAGGACATTAAGGAGCAGGTAAGGGTTAGACAGTACAGAGACAGCTGATTTTGCAGCCGTTTGGGGTTAGATAGTACAGAGACAGGTGGTTAAGAAGCAGGTAGGGGTTAGACAGTACAGAGACAGCTGCTTTTGCAGCAGGTTGGGGTTAGATAGTACAGAGACAGGCAATTTCGGAGCAGGTTAGGGGGAATCAAGCACCATCTCTCTGATAGAGGAACTAGAACCAAGAACCATCTCTCTGATAGAGGGCTGTGTGCTGGAACTCCCTGGATCCTGCCGCAGTGCCTCAGAGCACTCAGAGAAGGTGTGAGTGTGGGATGGTGAGATTCCCAGGAGACTAACTCTCTCTGCTACTTCTTTCTGTAACTGTCTTTTGAACACACGCACACACAGGTACACACACAGATGCACACACACACACAGACACCCATACACCCACACAAACACACCCACATAAACACACACACATGCACACACACACATGAACACATGCGCACACAGGTATGCACACACAGATGCACACCACACACACACACGCACACACAAGCACACCCACACACGCACACACACACACACACACACACTGCTAATGTGCAACATTCGAAATGCAATGGACCTGAACTTGATGAAGTGCCTTCACGTCACACACACACACACACACACACACACACACAAGCACACATTCAAACACACACACACATATCTTTGTAGAGGCTCCTGGAGCTGATGAATATCTCCAAGGCTGGGTGCTCCATGGACCTGCTCAGTTCGTCCCGGGGTCATTTATGTGTTTACTCCTTAGATTAAAGAGATCCATCTCTGAGGCGTGGCATTTACCCAGCATGCCTTGCGCTTGCCAGTGTCAGCCGGTGTAATGCTGATGTACGACCTGTGACCAGGAAGACCCTTTATCTCTGCCCATGTCACATGGGGGGGGGGTACCTGTGGGGGGTGGATCCACATCCATCAGGAGTGCCGGTGTCAGACTAGCGGGGGGCAGTGAGATCGGGACCCAATACCTCGGGAGATCAATGTGCTAGTGTGGGGAGTCATTAAGACATGAGGAGCACAGGAGAGGAGACGAGAGGAGGATCAGACCTCGTAAGACCTTTCAAAGACCCTCTATTTGAACTGTCTTAAGAGGCCTGACAGAGGGCAGGGGACAGGGCACTGAGCCTTCTGTCCTGCAGACACAACACAATGTCCTGCAGACACAACACAATGTCCACCAGATACAACACAATGTCCTCCAGATACAACACAATGTCCACCAGATACAACACTATGTCCTCCAGATACAACACAATGTCCTCCAGATACAACACAGTTGTATAGAGCATAGATTATTTCTTCTATTAGTATGAGTACTGCTATTACTATTATGAGTACTATCCAACAGTCAATGGTTTGTTCATCTTACCCTTTTATGAAACCCTTAAGTGCCATGGTTAAGGTTAGGGTCAGGGTTTGGGGTAGGGCTTGTAGTAGGGTTATAGTTAGGGTAAGGCCTCGGGGTAGGGGTTTTAGTAGGGTTAGGGTTAGGGTCAGGGTTTGGGGTAGGGAGTTTATTAGGGTTATGGTTAGGGTCAGGCCTTGGGGTATAGGGTTTTAGTAGGGTTGGGGTTAGGGTCAGGGTTTGGGGTAGGACTGCTAGTAGGGTTGGGGTTAGGGTCAGGTTTTGGGGTAGGGGTTGTATTAGGGCTAGGGTCAGAGCTTGGGGTTGTAGACATGGACAGGGAGAGGGGCAATGCTCTGTAACAAACAGAGGTCTTCATTTTAATTTGAGGGCAGATTTCTAACAATCTACAACCCTCAGTGGCTCACTGCTTAGCAATTGGCACCCAATCTCTCGCTCTCTCTGATTGCTTCCATACCCAGAGAGTGAGTGCAGCTGCAGACTGTAAAATCAGTTCTGTGTTTAAACAGAGAAGGTTCTGCTCCTTTATGGATTCTTTTCATGTACCGGTACGACCAGCCAGGTTCTGGCAGGGCAAAAAGACACACCGCTCTGAGAACCAGATTCTGGTTCTCTCACACCATTCTATGTGAGAGAACCAGAATGTGGTGGACATCAGCCATTTTGTTTAGTTGTGAATAACATTAATTGGCCAGGAGGCCTGCCGCCCTCCAGATGTTATAGTCCGACAGATGTTTCCCTGACAACAGGAAACACTGCAGGTTCAGAGCTAAGGTGTCAGGAGGCTCTCTCCAGCCTGGGCAACCTGCTTTAAGCTCTCCTTACTTACACACACCTAACACACACCTTGTTACACACAGCTAACACACACTCAAATAGTGGAATTGGTTTCCACGATCCAGTGACCGTCTCATAATGTTCACGTTTAATGATCAGAAGCAGGCTGTATGAGATCATATGCAGACTGTAGGAGCGTTTAAACACCATCAGCCCAGGGAAGAGGACTAAAATGTGCATGAAGGTTCTGAACACTACGTGGAAATGTTAACCTGAGGGGAGACACCACAGCACTCCTTCATCTAACAGACTACACCTATCACCTGACCCATCATCACGACCACGCAGGAGAACACAGAGAGAGGGACTCAAGGTCCTCGTCTGGGAGGCTTCATTCAGAATAGGCTCAGTTAAAGAAGCTCGAGCGAGTGAGTGAGAGAGAGAGAGAGAGAGACACACACACACAGAGAACAACTGAGTACAGTTGCTATGTGTCTATGTGTGTGTGTGTGTGTGTGTGTGTGTGTGTGTGTGTAATCAGTCCTAACAGAGTTCAGAGTTTTGACACACTGCCAACACCAGTGTACCCTGAAGGCCTACCACAGACCTGTTTTCATCATTAAGATGAATTATAATTACAAACATTATGATATAACGCTCTACATTATATAACTATGAAAGTTCAAATACAACCCTTGTTGTGAAAGAACATGTTATATTAATTACAGTTACACTAATTACATTCTTCATGTTGTTTTACAGGAGCAGGATAGCATAATAATTAGGATTCCAATCTCAGCCGAAAGGTTCTGGGTTCGATCACTCAAAGCCGACAGTCTACCTGGAGCAAGATGAGCCCTAACCCCAACCTGCTCCTAAATGACCTGTGTCTGTACTGTCTAACCCCAACCTGCTCCTAAATGACCTGTGTCTGTACTGTCTAACCCCAACCTGCTCCTAAATGACCTGTGTCTGTACTGTCTAACCCCAACCTGCTCCTAAATGACCTGTGTCTGTACTGTCTAACCCCAACCTGCTCCTTAATGACGTGTCTCTGTACTGTCTAACCCCTACCTGCTCCTAAATTACCTGTCTCTGTACTGTCTAACCCCAACCTGCTCCTTAATGACATGGATCTGGATTCACTGTAAGCCTGCTACATAATAAACACTTTGATTGTTGAACAAAAAATGTTATGTCAGTTATGTCAGTCACAGATTTTTTTTTATATCTCTATAAATAATAACTATTCTATAAGTGTATAAGTACCTCCAACCTTAAGACTGATCTTCTTAAGCTTCTAAAGTCTTCTATGTTTCCTTTGGTTCTATGTTCTATCTTCTATATTATATGTTCTAAGTTCTATATTCTATTTTCACTGTACTCCTAGGCAGCTGATCCCTCACCTCTCAGGTTCTAGTGAGAAAGGTCTCTGGAACATAATCCAGTTACACAATAAAAGCCCTCCTCAGAGAGATCACTTTTACAAGCATGGAGTGTGGAAGTGATCTGGGGAGATCTATAAATATATTAAAAGCCTGATTTCACTTTCAGAATATAAAATATGCCCAGAGCAGCTGTTAAAGTAAACGACATCTGTCTGGCAGAACAGACCACAGCCATAGAACTACACACTTACAGAGCTGCACACACATACAATAAACTACACACATGTACAATACACTAACGATATAGGTGATAGGTGTGTGTGTGTGTGTGTGTGTGTGTGTGTTTCTCACAATATACCTGTACTCCGAATTTTATATTTAGGGGGTCAAACCTGTTAGATTTCATGACCTCCAGCTCTGGTTTCAACAGCCCTAGACCTCCAAAAAGATCACAACATCACTCCATTTAAACCAGAGAGCTAGACCTGTAGTCCATGACCTCCTGACCTCCATGCACAAGACCTCCTGGCCTCCTTTAGATAGAGGTGGAGCAGGTAGGAGTAAGAGCATCCTGCTCTAGGGTGCTACAGGTAGACTGTGGACATTGGGGATCAAACCCAGAACCTTCTGGTTGGGAGTCACCCTAATACCCATTTTTATCTAAATATAAGAAATTACTATCTAATGAATTTGATGAACTTATATAATTCATGAAGCTAATCCACCGACGGTAAGAAATGTAGTCATGGTGAATAAATGTCCTGATGTTGCATGTTGCACAGCTTTCTCGTTGTTGTTCTGCTCCTCAATTAGTAACTGTTGAAGGGGAGTCGGAGGACAGCTTGTAGCCTCAGCCTCCCTCCGTTGATGAACATCCTCCTGGATGGGTCTGCTGACACTAGCCAGCCGTTAGCGACCTGTCATCTCGTCAGCTCCGATCCACGTCACAAAGTCAACCCCCCCCCCCCCCCCCCCCCCCCCCCCCCCCCCCCCCCCCCCCCCCCCCCCCCCCCCCCCCCCCCCCCCCCCCCCCCCCCCCCCCCCCCCCCCCCCCCCCCCCCCCCCCGGTCCGGGCCACACGCCCCCAGAGCAGCAGCACTCCTTGGTACCGTGAGGACGCACGCAATTAGCCGCGCCCGCATTCCATCGCTCAAGTGGCGGCATATAATGAACGTCCTCCTCAACCGCCTGTGATGTTGACGTTCATTTCCACCGCACTCCCGTCGCTTTCTACCGTGACGCCACAACAAATGAGTATCTAGTCTTAATCCCTCACGCCGCCTCTCATTTCGTTTCCCCGAATGCAGACAGCGATTCTGGAAAAAAAAAAAAAACGGCTCCGAGATGTGTGGGAAGAATGCTTCCTGTATGTGCTGGTGGTGATTTTGCCGTCTGATCGTCTCATCTCTCGCCCTACATCCTCAGGTTGGATGGGAAACAGCCTGTGGTGTCTGGGGAGGGAAACACAAGTATATGTTTCAGTTTAATTACAGGCAAACACGGGTTCCACGCCGCCCGCCGCATACCACGACGCCGCTGTGATAACTTGGCGGTGGGGATTTCCCCGTCTGCTGTTCCTCAGGTGTGTGGAGGGGGAGGGGAGGAGTGGGGGAGGGAGGGGGAGAGGGGAGGGGGAGAGGCGGGAAGGCGAGAGCTTTCCAGGAGCAGTCGGGAGGTTCTGTACCGCCTCCCCGGGTCCTGTATCCTCCGGTTCTGCAGCTGCACCGGATTACCCGTGGAGACACAGCACACGGAGAACCTCACATGCATCTCATGATCCCACATAGGAAAAATGGGTTAGGGTTAGGGGTTAGGGGTTAGGGGTTAGGAGTTAGGAGTTAGGGGTTAGGGTTAGGGTTAGGGGTAGGGGTAGGGTTAGGGTTAGGGATAGTTAGGGTTAGGAGAGATGATGTCCCTCTCTCTTAGAGACAGACTTCCAGGACAACTTCCCAGACATGTTGTTGTGGTTCTGGTGGGTTTTCGATCTGTCTCTCTTTTCGTCCTCTGGGATATTTGAGTGTTTGTCCAGAACTTCATGGACATAAACGCTTCAGTGTTCACTTCTTGTCACAGGAAGTTACCAGAGAAACAGAGGACCTAATGGAGAGCAACTGCTGAGGCCCAACCAGAGAGAGAGAGGAAAGTGTGTAATTGGGCCTCTGACTTTGTGTGTGTGTGTGTGTGTGTACGTGTGTGTGGTGGTGGTGGTGGTGGTGGTGGGGTGGGGGGGGTTAGGTTTCTTGAAGGAATAATTTAACACTTCTGGAACATTTCATGTCAAACACATGGGGGAGGGGACCTGCTGCTGCCAGCATCCGCTGCAACACCTCCGTCGCCACCTCCTCCACCCTGCCCCCCTCCTCCACCCTGCCCTCCAACTCCACCCTGGCCTCCCCGTGTGACTCTACATTGACAGAATCACACCACAAACAGAAGTGGTCAGCGTGCAGACCACGGTGTATCGAAACGTGTCCGGGTAGCAGAAGGTGTTTCTGAGCGCGTGTCCGTATCGCAGCGGGGGAAGAACCTGTATCACACCGAGCGCGCTCTCCCGCGCCACGCCCAGCGGTGCTGTCACCACAACAGGCCTCTGTACAACATGCTGTACGCATGAGTAGCGCCCCGTCCATACAGTACACACAGAACACAAGCTCTGGGTCCAGCCCTCATAAAGGCTCTGGTTCCAGTGGGCAGGTCTTCCGCTAAGCCCCCTTGGCTCCGGGCCCCGCGCTGCTAACCGCAGCAGAGGGGAACTGTCTCGCTCGCTGCCATGACGTCATGGCAGCGAGACGGCGCGCTAGTTGCCTACACCGCGACACCGCTTGGAAGCTGGCCGTCGACGTGGCGCGTCCTGGGGAATGTCACCACCCGGGTCTTGGACCAGGAAAACGGAGCAGGAGGAATGAAGCAGGCCATCCATCGCCCTGACAAACATGTGTAGGAACAGTTTGGTGCTTGTAACCCAGGGCGACGGTGGCCTACGCCGGGAGTGGAGACCAGGTGTCTACACAGAGGTAACGTTTGTCCGTTACAGACACCGTTCTGGACGGAGGAACCATCGTGGGAAATGCCGTAGTTTATAGTTAGTTCATCACCGTGATCCACTGTGATGAGTGGAACAGTCTCCAACTGCTGTTACAAGCGCATCAAGTGGAGAGTTCAAAGGGGTTTTACAAATGGTTTCCTTGAGTCTTTAAGATCCTCATCTGGGCAGACATGACGACCACACAAAGTATCAATGCAACCTGTATATCCACCTCTTACACAGCTCACATAAACTAACCTCACCCTTAATTTCAGCGAACAAAGATCATTGAGAAGCAAGATAATAATAACATATACTTTGTAGATAGAAAGATGGACTTAGATACAGTACATATAGACAGACAGAGAGAAACAGAGAGATAGAGAAACAGAGACTGATAGATTGAGCTAGATAGATTGTAGACACGGTAGACAAGTATATAGATAGACAAATTGAGTATAGATATACAGTAGCTATAGATAGAGTATATGTAGAAATACAGTAACAGAAGAGTATAGATAGTAGCTATAGAGAATAGATGTACAGTAGCTATAGGTATAGATATACAGTAGCAATAGAGTATAGATATAGAGTAGCAATAGAGTATAGATATACAGTAGCTATAGAGTATAGATATACAGTAGCAATAGAGTATAGCTATACAGTAGCTAGATAGATTGCTTGCTGACATGTTATCTAAAAACAGCCGTTTGTCCTTCCCATCAGCAGCACCTCCTCTCTCCTCTCTCTTCTTTCTGACCTCAACGACCTCCTTCATGAAACTTTGATCAGATGAGAAGAGACGCTGTGAAAACCCTTCCTGTGTTCCTTGTGGTGCCGAGACCAGAAGCTTTTAGTGCTGTGAAAGCCAGAGCTCTAAGGTTCACACATTAACACACACACACACACACACACACACACACACACACACACACACACACACACAGGCAGGGGAAATATCTCCCCGTCCTGCCACGGTGAAGGGATCTCTGGGCTTGAAGACGACGTGTTAGACAGATGAGCTGGAGCTGGTGTCTTCATGTCTCCTACAGGAGCATCACCAGAACACACTCATCCATCAGGTGGAGGTTGTGGATCTCACCTGAGCGCCTAGCGGTCTGGTGTCTCCTTGCAGGAGTTCATCCTGGACCTGGAGCTGTCTGAAGCTATGTGAGGAACGCTGCTCGGTTTGACTGAGTGCATGTCAGCCTCCAACGGTCGCTTTCAGGGACCGCGTGTGTTTGATGTGGTGTGTGTGTGTGTGTGTGTGTGTGTGTGTGTGTGTGTGTGTGTGTGTGTCTGCATATCGGGGTGTGTTGATACATTCAATTTAGTCTGTGTTTCGTGTGTGTGTGTGTGTGTGAGTTGTTATTGTGCATATGTGTGTGTGTCTGTGAGTATTGTGTTGTTGTGTTTGTATGTGTATGTATTCCAGTATGTATTCCAGTGTGTGTGTGTGTGTGTGTGTGTATTCCAGTGCGTGTGTGTATGTGTGTGTATTCTAGTATGTGTCTGTGTCCTCTCTCCTGACAGGTAGAATTGATAAGCTGAGGTGAGGGTGTGAGAGGAGGAGTCCATCACTCACCACACTCCCTCCCCCATGCAGAGTAATCCCATTTAGGGCCCGCTCTGGCTGATATATGGACCACAGATGCCAAGTTGGGGGGGTGGTGGCTATGGCCGGCTCTGTTGGCGTCTTTGAACCCCCCCACCCACCTTCGCCCAGGGTCGTGGCGATGATGGAGTGGAGCTCCCAATGGAGAGAGAGAGAGAGACAGAGGATGAGAACTTACTAACTCTCCTGCAAGCAAGACGAACCACTCAGCAGCTCAGCCCAAGGTCGCATGCACTGAGATGCTGCATGGAACCACCGCATGGAACCACCGCATGGAGCCACCGCATGGAACCACCGCATGGAGCCACCGCATGGAGCCACCGCATGGAACCACCGCATGGAGCCACTGCATGGAGCCACTGCATGGAACCACCGTATGGAACCACTGCATGAAACCACCGCATGGAACCAGTAGCATCACTCTCTCTCTGAAGACCAGGCCGCCATGGCTTTGAACCTCACCTCGCCACGACCCCTAGCCGACCCCCAGCCGACCCGTGGCTCCTCCCCCAGAGGTCTCCGCAGGAGGTCCGGTGGCCGGCAGGGCTGATGGGCGGACCGTGTGTGACACATCGCCCGGGTCTGGTTAGACTCCACTGTCCATCGGCTTGGAGGGACTGAGGGACACGTGTAAACCCTTAGTGCTTCCTCCTCCTCCTTCTCATCATGCTCCCTTTCCTCAAGCCACCTCCTCCTCCCACTCTGCTCTTTCTCCTTCTCCTCTTTCTCGTCCTCCTCCTTCTCCTACTCCTCTCCCTCTCCTCCTCCTCCTCCTCCTCCCTGTGTGTGTGCGTGTGTGTGTGAGACGAGAGCTGTTTAATAACATCTATAGTAGTCTATTCCCTCACACTGCACACACAGAAATGGAAACGTGAATGTAAAGTTATGATAAGTTTTGATGAAGATGTCATGAGGATATTTCTCTGGGGTACGAGTTCGCTGAGGAGGACTATCAGAGAGTGGATCTGATTGGCTGCCCCCCCCCCCCCCCCCCCCCCCCCCCCCCCCGGTCCCCACGAGGAAATTACTTTCAGCCATGAAATCAAAGAGTACCCACAACACACACACCCACAATCACACACACACACACACACACACACCCACACTCAACCACGCACAAACACACGCATACACACACACACACACACACACACACACACACACACACACACACACACACAGCAAGACACGATTTTTTCGATATATCAAGTGTTACATTTTATTTGGTCTCAATCCATTTAAAACTTTTTGTAGCTGTTTTTTTTTGTTTTTTTTGCTGCACATTTATTTTCACAGGTTAAACCCCATTATGATAATGTCACAAAGAGAAGGGAAAGGAGAAAAAAAAACGTATAATTTTCACATACTGTGCACGGACAAACAACGTGATCCTCATGACACACACAAATACAAATAAAATCGACACAAATAAAAACAGTTTAGGCCCAGCCCAGTGCGAGATCAACAACTTTTAAAGCCCCCCCCCTCCCCCCCTGACGAGACATCCGGACCCCATCTTTCGATCTCTTGCGGGGGGGGGGGGGGGTGGGGGCGGGAAGGACTG
>OMKI01033581.1:10641-20641 GCA_900302315.1 Phycis blennoides
CACACACACACACGCATACACGCACGCACGCACGCACGCACGCACACACACACACACACACACACACACACACACACACACGCACACGCACACGCACACGCACACACACACACACACACGGTCCGATTTTTATGTAAATCCTGGAGTCGATTGATTATGGATCGCAAAGAAGCCACTTCAGCCTCCCTTTGATCCCCAAATCTACCCGGCGTAACACAACAACAATCAAGCAGAGTCTGGAGCACCTCATCACTCCACAGAGCGACGCAATACACACATACACACACACACACACACACACACACACACCGCCAAACACATACAAGAGGCCTGCTGATTGCCTGGCACAACCTCCGCAGACCACTCTGTCCCCAGCCACCCCCACCGTCTCCTCCGGAGCCCGACCACCGGAATTGCTAACGACCTAGTGGAGGACATGCTTGACACAGCGCCGGGGAGAGTAAAGATGACTCACACACAGGCCTTCGGTTGATATTGTGCACTATCTCTTTCCGACATAGCGTGTTTTGCTCTTTGAGGCATTGCCGCACTTGACGTAAGAAAGATTTTTTTAAAAGGGGGCGTGGTCTCCACAGGCTCGCATGCCACTCACCTTCATCAATGCATTGGCACTGGCAACAGACTGACTCCTTCTCTACTGTCCCCTGGACGGCTGCATTCAGTGGCTTTACTTTATTCCTTGCTGCAATCAGGAGAAGGATCCCTCACACGTGTTATCTTTTCTGCACCGCATGCAGGCTCTGATGCTTGAATTTGCGCTGCGTGTGTGTGTGTGTGTGTGTGTGAGGATGAGGCTGAATTGCATGTGAGACCAAGGCAACATGCGACACGCAGCATGCAAACAACGTGACGGGCGGCGTGCAACCTGAGTATGCGCTGAAAAAAATTAAATAAAATAAACAACAAATGCCGTGAGAATATCGGCTCTGGTTGACACCTCAGCATGAGACACGTTCTGAGTTTGGACCGCCCGCGGCTCATGTTCTGACCGATCATCTCATCCATCTGGACTGTCAATCACAAGCGCATGCACAGTGATCATAGCTTCGCCGCAGCACAGAGTGAGTGCAACACTTGAATGGCGGTGAAACGTAGGGAAGGGGGGGGGGGGGCGTTCTTTCACTCTGGAGAGTAACCGTGCATTCAGAAGGCATCTTCAAAAGATCTCAGGGGAAAACGCTGCAGAGCCAATGCCCACAGAAAGAATCACCAGGTGCATGCAATACAAATCCACTGCCATCCACGTGAGGAATCCTGCAACACGATGGAAACAATGCTGAAGGTGGCCGCCAGGCACCGTTTGGCCTTACCTTTTCTCTGCACTGACACCTGACCTCTGACATCACCATTAAAGGAGGTCTCTGGGGAGCAGGCAGACACAGGACCATATTATATATCCGCATTGCCATTGGCCTGCATGCTCGCTTCCATTGACATGATGGGAGGCATGCAGGGTGAGGCAGGACACCAGATACACCGCATGGACACGCTGACTCAATGCGTTTGTCTTACCCTGTCCAGCTTTTAGACCCTCCACATGGGCGGTCTCTAAAAGGAAAGACCACAGCAATGGGAATGTTGGGATTGAATCTGATCAAGAGCGTCACCAGCTGTTGAAACGGCTGGTGCTGTTGGCAGCAGCAACAACATCTGGAGTGGTTTTCTCATCTAGGGTATGACAATCACTAATACATTCTCAAACTAATTCTGTTCACCGCGTTAAGAAAAGCCCTGCATTAGCCTTGTTTCCTCCTAAAGAATCTCTCAAATGAAACATCAACATTGGTCCACACAGCGCCATCAGTTGCTGACTACAAATCCTCCTGTTCATAAGTAACCCGGATAAAGAACAGGAGGAGAACAGGGTGGAGTGTGGCGGCCGAGAGACGCATGGCGTCACACCGACTGGACCCATGCGGTGTGATGACTTGCAGTTCTTCGGTGTCCGACCAATCACAAGCCCCGGTTAGCGGCCTCGCTAGTCCTGTTTAGCTGGGTAAGAGATTGGGCGAGCAGCGGGCTGGCTCTTATCCAGCTTTTATTAGCCTTGCCATTGGAAAGCTGATTAGGGATCAAGTCGGGCCGAGCACTGGCCGGGGAGTACGAGGGAGACAAGCGCTGAAGGTCACAACGCAACGTAACTTGATGTGCGCGTATACACGACGCGCCACCGCACACCGCGTACAGCCGGTTACGCTGCGGCACCCACCGCCGCGGTTTCTCATCAGGTCAGCCCCACCGGTTGTTACAATTGTGGTCCGCGACACGTGCACGTGAATGTGAAAGTGAAAGCGAATCTTAAAAAAAAAAAGCCTGTGGAGCCAGACTGGCCCGTGAGGCGGGTGCCGGTACCTTCTCCCAGCGGGTCCAGGGTGTGGATCATGAGCTGAAAGATGGTGCTCCTCAGGGAGGTGTTGTGGAGGGACGCCGAACTGCCGCCGCGCTGCAGCGTGGGCCGGACCTGCGGGTCAAACGCGTTGTTGGTTGGAAATCCTGACACAGGAAGTGTACCGTCTCGGTCAAAAGGTGGCCTTCAGAGTTCACGAGGAACGAATGCCGTTGATACGGGATTCCAGTCAAGTAGATCTAGAGCTCACTATGAGAGCAGTCGACGGTATAGGGGATTGACCGGCAACGCAAGGGGCTGCTGGTTTGATCATAGTTCCTCTGGGTGGAAATGGCCGAGGTGCCCTTAAGCGAAGCCCCTAACTTTCTAGGTGCGTCTGTGAATGAGAGGAAATTCACAGACACTACACTATAGAAACTACATACATAAATACAGTCCGTGTACAGTAAATACAATGGAGTTTATTTATTCATTCATGTATTTAACAGGGGGCAATGGATAGTGGTTAGTAACCGTCCCAGAATTAGCTGGAAGGCTGCATTTCATCTGCAGTCCCTGGGCAGGTGATACAAAGTTTTACAAAATAGTTAACAGCAAATGTTTTAAATTGTAATAAATTGTAATAACATAAACATTATAAAATAAAGCACAACAATAAAAATAAAAATGCTTCGTTTCTTAAGGGAGCTAACGGTCACGTGACCTCAGCCACGACACCAGTGGTCATTTCAAACGTTATGTTGAGCGTTGTCTGCAGTTCCTCTCACCCGTAAGCGGGTCTTGTCCTCCGAGGGTTCTGTGGGGGTCCTGCTGCGTGCCGGGCTGGGTTCGGGCTTAGCTATGGCTTCTTTAGGTGCAGGCGGGGGGGGAGGGGGAGGCGGTGATTGTTCACTGTCCTGCAGGTATAACAGTTTAACACTAGGGGCTAAAAAGTCTCTCTGTGCCCAAACATCCTACACATGTCGTTGAAGTAAAATTTGTGTAATAATGTACACTTGACTTGATGTAACAATGTGGCTGTTATGTGATCATTGCACCTCTTGACTTAGCATGAAATCCTTCAGGCGGAGGAAATTAAAGTCACATTCTGTAACATTTCAATTAGTTTGTTGCTTGCATATATATTGACTGTCAAGCGTCTCAGAGCTGAACTTAACCTGTGAAAACACAGTGGGGTCAACGTGACAGAGAGGCAGCACGGAGCCGTGGCCGGATCAAGGAATTAAAGGGTGCACCACACAGCGTGGAGCGCACAGGTGCGGTCGCCACGCAGCGCGGCGCCTCTTCATCAACACCGGCGGGATGTGTGGCGCCACGCTCCCGAGCACTTAGCGCTCATGCTACACGTAGGCCTCCTTGATGGTAAATGCGCAAGCATAACAGTGGTGATACACTGAATACTAAATCAGGGCTTTGCATGACATTACGCGGGACCATTATCGCCTGCAGAGTAATGTTTGGTAGGCAAACGTCTGGACAGGGCATCGGTAAAGTGTGGACCGCCAGCAGGGAGAGAGAGAGATGCGCGTGGCCGGGATGTGAGCAGAGACAGAGAGGGGACGTTTATGTTTTGTGTCGTCCCTCCTCTCCATTGTGCTGTCTGTGACACCTGTGGTCTCCTGTGTTCGCCGGCATCAAAGGATAGGATAGAGTGTACACACACACACACACACACAGATGCAGACACACGAACACACACACACACATACACACACAAGCTATCACCTGCTCACGGGCTCCACTGGACAAATCATTGGCACTCCAGGACTGTTTTAACGGAAAATACTAGTAGTCTCTCCACTGTATAGTTTATATATTATGTATACTTCTTAAAAGGGATCTAGTTGTCGTCAAGTACTTAAATCCAAATGTCCCAAATGTAATACATACTATAATACATGTGTTTTCTACTTTTGAGCAAATGCATTGTGCTCTCACAGAGTGAGACTCCCATTGTGCTTTTGACGATTCAATTCAATGTTTTTGGTTTTGGACGGCTCAGTGGCACAACAATTAATGTGCAAACCGTGTAAGCAATTCCCTCTCCTTTTGTGTTCCTGTCTGCCTTCGCTCTCCTGTCTCCGGGTACAACTCCACGTTTCAAACCCCACCCTTTCTCAGCGAAAGGCCGCTGGCGTGTGCTCAAAGGGAGAGGCAACCTAATGCATTGCATTGAGTAGCGGTAGCTCTTCCACACAACACACACCGTGCTCTGTAGAAGACCTGGGGGAGCAGGACGCGGCTTCATTCATGGATCATTTTGAATTCATCAGCAGTTGCGGAAAGAAGTTTGCACTCACCGCAACCTCGACCCACACACTGTAAACCCTCTTGAAGATAACGTGAACCTTCCCTCAAAACCGGGACCACCCCCCCCCCACCCCCCCCCCCCCCCCCCCCCCCCCCCCCCCCCCCCCCCCCCCCCCCCCACCCCCCCCCCCGCCCCCCCCCCCCCCCCCCCCCCCCCCCCCCCTCACCCACCCCCCCTACCAACCCCCCCCCACACACACACACACACACACACAGACCTACCTTGGTGGGCTCCTCCGCCGTCCACACCTTCACCGTGTTGACGTGCCTGTTGATCTGCCGCTTGACGGCCTGCTCGATGGGGCTGTTGAACTTCATGAAGGTGACGTAGCCCACGTAGCCCGTCAGCAGCGCCACGCTCTCCCACCACGTGATCACGTTGTCCAGGAAGAAGGCGATGAGCATGACCAGGTCCAGGATGTAGAAGGACACGTCGCGGAACAGCGGCCACCACGTCAGGTGCAGCACCTCCCGGGAGAAGATGGCGCACATGCCGATGACGAAGAGGATGTTGAAGACGGCGGAGCCCACGATGGTGCCGATGCCCACGTTGCTGTGGGAGATGAACACGCCGATCAGCGAGGTGAAGAGCTCGGGGGCCGAGCCGCCGGCCGCCATGAAGGTGGCGCCGGCCACGTCGTCCGAGATCTCCAGCTTGCTGGTGATGACCTCCAGCGTGGGCACGAAGAACTCATCGCACACGATGGCCAGGGCCACGAACATGTAGACCATGCCCACCACGTGGAGGCCCACCCAGCCCTGCTGCCGCTGCTCCACCGAGAAGATGTCCTCCGGGTAGTCGCCCTTCCTGTGCGGCACGTCGAAGGAGGCGGGCGGCGGGCTCGTCGCCGCGGGGACGGCCGTGGTCTCGGGCGGCAAAGGTTCTGTGGGCAGGGGGGCGACGGGCGCCGGCTCCACGTACACGCACTGCTCCAGGTCAGTCCTGTTGACGGCGATCGCCGGCGGCGGCGCTGCCGGAGTCCCGAGGCGCTCCGGGGGGACGCCGGCCGTCTGGGTGGCATTGGGGGGCGTCAACTCCCGCGCGTGCAGCCTGCGACCGGGGACCAGCCCCTCGCCCTGGGAGGGTCGCGGCGCGGACAGCTTGGCCTTGAGGGTCAGCGTGTAGAGGCAGCATAGCAGCACAGCCGAGACCAGGAAGAGGACGCGGCTCCACTGCAGTCTCCTCCTTTGAGGCAAATGCATGTTAATGGCCCTGGCGCGCTCCGCTCCACACTCCGGGAATCAGGGCAGAATCCGCTTTCTTTTTCTGGGACACTTCCACCCCCACGGTTTGGTAGGAAAGCATAGCGGACGGGGAAGATATAGGCCGACACATGAACATTGTGTTTTAATGTCAGAGGCCAGAATTGAAGGGGGTTTCAGAACCTAAGGGGAGAGTAAATTGAAAAATTGTAAAATTCAAAAATTATAATGTGCTACCCGTAAACCATAAAAAAAAAAAAAGACAACATTGTGAATACTATTATAAGAAAATTAACATAAACATTGCAGAAGAAAGTAACAAGGGCTGCAGATATCCACACACAATTAGGGGGAACGCTGTATGAAGGCACCCACCTGTTGCTATGGCTACAGAATCAAAAACGATTGGGATCAACACAAGTCTGCTGTAGGAAGGCTACGGAATATTTGGTTTTAACGTCGAAAAAAATAAACAAGTTTGCATTACAATTACAACGCGAGCACTCCTCATCGATGCACTAAATCGCAATCAAGGATGCACAGAGACCGTGATGATATTCGCCCCTAGGGATAACTAGATGGGAAGTTGTCGTGCAATGAGGAACGACACCAGAACATCCATTTACCTCAGTAAACATTTGCCGAATGACAACAGTGTGGCTTACCATGCAAAACCTGCAACAGTTGTTCAACCCATGTATAATTCCATAAAGACGCACCTTACCTTATAGCCGAGTAGTGGTTCCAGCTGTAGGGATTGGGAGATGCTGACTCTGGTTTTTGGGCGCACGACATGTAAAGTCTTCAATGAGGCTCAGCATAATGCCTGCAGTCTCTGTAAGAGGATTTAAACACCTCTCACCTTCCCTTTTAAACAAGCCCTGCATTGATACTGCATCATTCAAATGCAGTCGCCCGTCGTGTTGTGGTTCAGTGTGTTCAGAGAGAAGTGTTTGGGGGCAGAGTAGCGTGGTTAGGGAGGCTGACAGGCGGGGTCTGCCTCGGTCCTCTGTTGATTCCACTCATTCATAATTGCAACAGTAAAGTCATTTTGACTTTGAGGTAATTGGGTTATTTATGCAACATTTGGCATGGCGCAGCGGCGTTAAGACGTGTCAATTTTGTCACCGACAAAACAAAAACTGATCCAAAACCCTAAATCACATAGTTGTCAATGAATAGCCCGCATTACTATATCATTTATTTTCGATCATTGCGCGTTATTTAACGTTATCTTTTTTTTTTTTTAGGAGCCAAATAACAACGTGGACGAGTTTGAGTAGGCTTTCATTCTGCTTTATTTAAATAGTAAAAATGGAAATTGCAAACATTAAAAATAAAAACAACGTGAGATGTTAAACAATCAAGTGTGTGTGAGAGGTGTCATTTGCGGCTGACAATGTAACTTCAAGTAGCATTTTAACCTATTCGGGCAAGAAGACTCCCATAATCTCCCAAAATACATGAACACCCATAAAAATACAACAGGCTAAGCCAATAAGAAACCACCATCATCAAGAAACCATCAGTCAGGCAAAGCTTTAACGTATAACATCGTTACACGTTATGTCCCCAAAACACCGTAGGCCTAAATCGAATGTCAAGATAGACGTTGACATTTAGATAATGTAATTTAACACGTGTTCTACTTCATATAGGCCTAGGCTTGGTAAAACTAGGGAATTGTACAAATATGTAATCATGATCACAATAAGAAAAAAATCAAAAGCACCACTTTTTTAAACCACTCACCCTTCAACAACCGGACACTGAGGTTTTCATTTAATGTGCTAATAGCATTTAGTCACTGGAAATAAATAAATTATGTGGATTGGCAGGATTTTGATGGGAGTGGAGTGGAGTTTACTTACACGACCCCTAGTGGAATAATAAGGTAACTTCACTACGTGGTCGGCGAGGATGTATAGATTTTAAGTGTTTTGACAGTGTATGAAGCTCAAAAGGCAGTCAGGGGAGGCACACAACAACAACAATAATAATAATAATAAAATAATAATAATAAAAAAAGAGAAAAATGGACAGAAAATGGGGCCATTCTGTCTTTGAGCAGAACATATTTTGAAAGTTTTGCCCCCGCGTGGATGCGGCAACACTCGCTATTGAGCTTTCCTCTTCCTGGAGCGGAATCGTCTTTTCCTCTGCTTGTAGAGGTGTCGGAAGTTAATGAAGAAACCTGGTGGGAACGACAGAAAAAACAGCAACACGGCGTGAGCGTTTCATTTACCGTGTATAATCTCTATGAGCGGCACATCTTGCAAACGGTGAGGCCGTGGGAAGCAGGGTTTGTTGGGTGGGTCGATAGGGGCGATGGAGAGCACTCACCCAGGAACATGATGACCAGGTAGAGCTGCAGGGTGTAGGAGAAGCTCAGGGACTGGCCCAGGACTCTGGGCAGGGGCAGGCTGTAGAGGCGCGTCTCGTCGAAGACGGGCATGGCCTGGATCACCGCCACCGCTGGAGACGCGCGAGCAGCAGTGTTTTGTCAGAAGAAGGGCATTGAGCAGACGCTTTTCGCCCAAAGCGACTTACAACCAGTACACGTGTGGGGTGTACTGGGGGCTGGTCACGCGTAGACAGTCGGGAGGCGGGGATCGAACCGCCAACCCTCCGGTGAGCGGACCACCCGCTCCACCCGCTGAGCTATGCCGCCACGTGGCTGCCTTTTAAAATGGCCGCCGAAAAAGAGCGAACGTTGCGCTGCATTGACTGAACGCCGTGACACCGCGGCGGTTTGAAAAGACGCGTGACAACATTGAAAAAAAAAAAAAACTCAAAACGTGCCACTGTGAATACAAAACAAAACAGTTGGGAGGGCAACAGCAAACCTTCTACATCTCTGGACTCCACACCCACTTCATTGGGAGGGGAAAGGTGACCTAGTGCATGTTTTACAACTAACTCATTATGATGAGGGTCAAGGGTCAGGGAGTGGACATGCTTGGTGATTAGCACAGCCTTAGCTCTTGGCTAAAGGTCCTTTCGGTACAAGTCTGAATCTGTTGCAATGATGTAAAAAGGGCTTGTAGTTACGTTGGTTTGAGTGTCCTTCTTGCACACTCAATCACATGTGGTAAAGCGATGATTGGTGATTGAATGTGATTGGTGAAATTGGAGCCTGGTGGATGTCTAAATTTGATCAGTTAAAAAAAATGGCCGATCAATACTGAGAGAGAGTGAGAGAGCCATGTGACCTTGTTGCTGTAACTGTTTAAAAACATGGCTTTTTTAAGGATTGTTTTATCAGGATAGGGTGTACTCCTCATCCCCTAATTAATCAAGGAAATGACAAATGTATCCTCGCTGCAACTATTCTGCAATGCTTTGTGTAGTTATGTCAGTTATTCTCTTTCTTCTCTGTAATTTGCATCTGTAAAAATCGGATTTAGTTTGGATGGATCTGAAAAATCTGACAGGGGTTGCAAGACTTTTGTTGAGCCGACATGCAACAGCTACGTTTGTGGCTAGAAGAGGCATAGCAGTTATCCCACCTTCTGCTAGGACTCCCATGGGGTACAGGGGAATCCAGATGGTGTATCTCAGCCAGGTTAACAGCTTCCACTCAGTGTCCATGCAGGCCAGCATGTAGAACGGGTACCTGTAGTGAATTAAGCAGTCGGCCAGTGTTGTTTAGCGTAGCCATGACAACCAATGCAAACTGATACGACAACACTGTGAAATACACCCGGTGAGAGAGAGAGTAAGGAGGGCACCTGAAGATCTCAATGGTGCTCCACAGGTAGAACACAAAGAAGACCACAGACTTGTTTTGCATCTGCTCCAGACTACCAAAGAGGACAAAAAGAATCACGTTTCTGCCGGTCACCTGTTGAAAGGCAGGATGGAGACATTAGAACAAATTTTCTTAAAAAAAGATAACCAGACATATCGCCCAGTTTACATTTCAGTATGTTATAGGTTTTTTTTCTCGGTCCTTAATTTAGGATAGGAGTCTGGCTGGATCCCCTGACGTATCAAAATATCAGTAATACCTGCAGCATGGCTGGAATGAATCCAGTCTTAACGAGTCCCAACAAAGGGTTAATGACCTCGATCACCGCCATCATCTGGCAAAAATACATCATGTCAGCCGTGGTGTGG
>OMKI01033581.1:37864-48164 GCA_900302315.1 Phycis blennoides
AGGGGGGGGGGGGAGGGGGGGGGGGGGGGGGGGGGGGGGGGGGGGGGGGGGGGGGGGGGGTAAAGCGTGTTGGGGGTCAACAGGCCAGGGTCCAGGGATGAAGAGAGGAGCCACCATATGGCTAAGGATGCCCACAAGGTGCTGTGTGTCTTCAATGCTCTTTTAATCTTTTCAGCAAATGGGTCCCTCCTTGAGCCCCATCTTTGGGTCATCTGTGCCTGCTTTCCAAGCAGGCAGACAGAGCCTGGCAGTGGTATAATCTCCTTATCTGTGGTGTTCTGTGTGTGTGTGTGTGTTTGGTGTGTGTTTGTGGGAGGGGGGGGTCCCGGTTATGTTTGTGTGCTTCCACGTGCTGACTTCAGTGTTAATTAGCTCCTGAAGTAGGCTCTGCGCTTAAGGTTTAGAGAGGTCACCCACACATGTCATGAAGGGTGCTGTGTTCACATTGTCTACAGTCAGAACAATGAGAAGGCAAATTTGCATGGTTCAATGACTTACATTACCGGGGCTGGATAGGAATGAATGAAGCTCTGTATAGTCAGACTATAGGGGGTAGGGTGCCTAAACCTAAACCTGTGCCAAGTCCTTAATTATATGATAATGAAATTAATTTTACTGTAAATCTGTAATTGATCAAAGCGTCTGCACAATGTAATTAGTAATTAAGATCCTATTTACTCAGTTATTAACAAATAACATCTGCAAAATATTTAGATAGCAGTTAAAAGAGCAATTCATGGATAACAGTTCACAAATTGTTCTTTTGTTGAACAGTTTGCGCAGATGTCAAGGCACATATGTCAGGCACGGCAGAACAATAAAATACAGAACCATGCGGGCTTTGTGGTTCTGTGTGCTACTTTTCAGATTATCAACTCGCACACTCATTCACTGAACCCAATCAACTGTGTAAAGATAGGTGGATGGACTCTAATATAGTAGAATTATGATGAAAAAAAAAAGGGTCAACAAAAAACCCTCACAAATACTTCCACCTCGCCCACCATTAGATTACTGGTCGTCAGTCGATGTGGTCTTTGCATCTCTACGATATTGACTCTTGCTGCCTATGTAAATGCTGCAATAATTTGCCCATGTTTGGTGTCCCTCGCCTCCCAATTACGTGTGGGGTACCCTGAGCAGAAACACCGGTGACCTAAACATGTCCCCCATTATGCGACGCTCTGGGGTGACCTTCTCTACCCGGTGGCTGGGCGAAGCCGGGCGGGTGATCTCTAGTTTGTCAAAGAGAGCTAAATGAGGGTTAATGGAGAGTCCCTCAGCACACACTGCGGCGTCGTGATGAACAGGGAAGGCAATCACGCAGAGCAAATATACAGCAGAGGAGACGGAGGTAGACGGGGAAGGAGAAGCCAGCAGGGGGGCTGATGGAGGCAATACAAATTGAAGGCCCCCCCCCCCCCCACCCTCTGCCACACAATCATCCCTTTTAAGGCAGACACCATAGAGGCGTGTTGAGTGACGGCCCACCTCATGGACAGGTGAGACAGAGTTGGAGAGCGACAGCCAGAGAGGAAGAGAGACAACGGGCGAGAGAGAGCGAGGTTTGGTAGAGACGGGGTCTAAAGTTACCGCGCTGGACACACTTTTGAAGAGGTTCCACCCGCCGCTGTTGTCTCCGTTCCTGCTGCGATATCATTTCCTTCCCGGGGTGGGTGGGGACTCTTCACCCTTCCTCCCCGGTGGCATCACAGTGATCGGCCCAATGTGACTGATTGATCCACTCGATGAACAGTAAAGATTACCGGGATGACAAATGAGCACGCTGCTTACACAGCGCTTGGAGCTAATCCCCCCCCCCCCCCCCCCCCCCCCCCCCCCCCCCCCCCCCCCCCACCCCCCTAGTCTGCCAGGGACAGGCCGGGCTGAGGACACCCGGAGCCAGAGCTCCACTCTGGTAACAGGGCGTTTTTAACCGCTGATTGAGGGGATTTCTGGCGCACCTTTCCGGTCGCTCTCTCCCTCGCACCGCCCCTCCAAGTCGAAGAACCAAGTCAGAACACTTTTGGGCGCACCGTTTCTTCGAAGTTAAGCTGACAGTCTCCCGGAAGAAGAAGAAGAAGAAGAAGAAGAAGAAGAATACATTTGTTTGTTTGTTTTTTTTTACCTGTTTTGGCCAATCCCTGAGACTTGTTCCGGTGTGTATTTTTTCAAAATGATGGAGGAGCACTTGTCTAAGATGGCCATGCTGCCAGGGTCCTCCCCCAGTGTGTCACCAGGGAGCGTTGGGGCTGAAGACCGAGGAGGTGAGACCTGTTGATATGTGCTCCCCGGCCAGCCCTGGATACACGGACACCTGGTGGAACATTACTAAACATATATAGAGAGATATTCTAATTAATTAGAATTACAATTAATAAACATTCATTATATTGCCTTTTAAATTAAAATTAAATCAATTAATCAATTAAAACTAATTTACCTGAATTGAAGTGTTGCTCATACAACTGTGCATATCATATTTCATTTCGGCATGGCAGTTGACATATCGTCGAATTTAGATTGCATTCACATACGTGCGAATGCGTTGCAATGTGTGCACATTATTGAGATGTTGGGTCATTTTACCTCTACACTGCCTGCCTGAACCATACCTAACCCCAATCAAGTATAACAGTGAGCGTCGCCACGCTTCACGTCCTGTTGCTGTCGTCTGCTGTTGTCTTCTAGCCAAGAGTCCCGCTCCGGGCAAGGCCCTGAGCCCCGCCCTGCTGTGCAAGGTGTGCGGAGACACCAGCAGCGGCAAACACTACGGCATCTACGCCTGCAACGGCTGCAGCGGCTTCTTCAAGCGCAGCGTGCGCAGGAGGCTCATCTACAGGCAAGCTAGCTAAGCCTTTCAGCGAAATCGGGCGGCATAGCTCAGTGGGTAGAGCGGGGTTGTCCGCTTAACCGGAAGGTTGGCGGTTCGATGCCCGCCTCCGACTGTCCACATGTCGAACCCCATGAATGCACTTGACTGTAAGTCGCTTTTGGACAAAAGCGTCTGCTAAATGCCCCTTCTTCTAAAATGACTTCCTTATTGCTCAGGGTTTATTGCTATCATTTACATGTACGCATATCGTGACGGTGCGTTTGGGCTGGAATAGGCCAGCTGTTTAAAGCGTTGCTGGTGCCCTCTGCAGGTGCCAGGCCGGGACAGGCATGTGTCCGGTGGATAAGGCCCATCGCAACCAGTGCCAGGCCTGTCGCCTGAAGAAGTGCTTACAGTCGGGCATGAACAAAGACGGTGAGTGCGTCGCGTCGTCGACACCTAGAGAGACGCGCAGAGAGATCCGATGAACCCACGGCGTATATAACCGCGTCGATAGCTCGTGATGTCAAGGGGGGGAAAACACATGTAACACACGTATGTAACGCGTCTCGTCTCCCGCACCCTCGCAGCCGTGCAGAACGAGCGGCAGCCCCGCAGCACCGCGCAGGTGCGGCTGGACTCCATCGACGTGGACCCCGAGAAAGACCACCTGGCCACCACCCGGGACCCCGCCTCCTCGTCGTCGTCGTCTTCCTCCGCCTCCTCCTCCTCCTCCTCCTCCTCCTCCACGGGCTCCGTCATCACGTGGCCCCACATCACCTCCTCCTCCATGTCCGTCACCTCCTCTGGGCCGCCGCAGCGCTGCGTCAGCCCCCAGAGCAACCACCGCTTCATGGCCAGCCTCATGACCGCGGAGACCTGCGCCAAGCTGGAGCCGGAGGACGGTGAGTGGAGGGGGGGGGGGGGGAACAGGGGGGGGGGGGGGTCGAACCTTTGTGGATGTTCCCTTCGTTACCTTATCAATCTCAGTAGGATTCTGTTTTTCATGGGATTCGTTCCTTCGTGTTGATGTGGCTGGAAAATCCTGTAGCTGATCGTGATGGTTATACGTGAAGCTTTTACATTTCAAATTTTTTTGTTCATTAGCAGTGGTATATTAGTTGTAAAAAAAAAAAAGTACTAAAAAGTATGATTAAAAGTATTTTAGGATTATCATCCATCTCACCTAGAAGTCAGTTTTGGACCGGGAGTCTTTGCTTTGGATGTGCGCTGACTGACTGAGTGTGGGTGTTCCTCTCATCGTGGAACCCTCTCTCTTGGTTTCCAGTGGACGAGAACATCGACGTGACCAGTAACGAGCCGGAGAGGGCCTCCTCGGAGTACCACATGGCTCTGTACCCCTGCAGCTCGGAGAACGTCTACGAGACCTCCGCACGCCTGCTCTTCATGTCCGTCAAGTGGGCCAAGAACCTGCCCGTCTTCTCCAACCTGCCCTTCAGGGACCAGGTGGGGGAAGAGCCTCCTGCATCCCATAAAATGCTTTTCTCATCCAAAAAAAATCGTTTGAATGCGTCGCACTGCCGTTTGCTCGGTTCCGGTCGCCCGGAAATACGCAAAGAAAACCAACCTACAGTGGCGGTGTTAAGTCCTATGCCATCTGGCAAGTTGGAAAGCTGACCATGGGGCTGCTTGCTTGTTCGGAGTTCCCCTGAACCCTGCATAACAGCCACCCTCTACCGCGCTTAGCCAGAGATGTCGTATACTAGCAACGGTTAACCTAGCAACTGGAATGCTTGAAACTTGTTCTGGTGACTTGCATACTGTATTAACAGCAATGAAATGTTTCACCTTCTTCTGTTAAATGTACTTATTGTAAGTCACTTTGGATGAAAGCGTCTGCTAAATGCCCTAAATGTCAATGTAAATGCTTGCGATTGGAAGTACATCCAACATTGCTTGAATGCTTTGGTCCATGTCGATTGCTTCGCTTTGGACACAAGCATCTCATCGATTTCAATTCAATTCAGAGCAATTATTCTAAAATAATTATGAACAAACTAATAACGCACACACGTGATGCATGTCTCATGGCGCGGCTCCATCCCGCACACAACAGCCGCACAGCATGCCTGCGATGGGACGACAACCCCTCCCTCTGAAAGCCCCTCTCGGTCTTTTCCAGGTGATCCTCCTGGAGGAGGCATGGAGCGAGCTGTTCCTGCTCTGCGCCATCCAGTGGTCCCTGCCGCTGGACAGCTGCCCGCTGCTGTCGCTGCCCGACCTGTGTCCCGGCATGCAGGGCAAGGCCAGCTACACGGGGCTGGACCTGCGGCTTCTGCAGGAGGTCTTCACGCGCTTCAAGGCGCTGGCCGTGGACCCCACGGAGTTCGCCTGCCTGAAGGCGGTGGTCCTGTTTAAGCCAGGTGAGAGCGACGCTGCAGCGGCCCAGGCTCTAGGTCAGTTGAGTCGGCGCGTCGTCTGTGGAAATCGAGCGTGTGTGTTTGGTTTTTTTTTTAAATGGAGAGTAATGCACGCCGATGCCCGAAAGATGCAAAAAAAACCTCCTGTCTGCAAAATGATCCAGCAAAGCGGGGGGGGGGGAAACTATCCGATCTGCACTTTGTGAGGCGCTGATACCTGGTCAGTGTTGTTAACACATAATATTGTAATATAGTCCAAAAACTGTGTATTGTGTTTGGTATTTGGTATTGGTATATAAAAAAGTGAGTTTTTCAGACAGGAGGTTTTGCTGTTTGGCCATCGCTATGATGATGTTGATGATTTACATTTTTTGTAATTGTTTTTTTCACACATACTCACATACATAGACATACACCCGCATGTTTAGATGACCGCAACCTTTCTCTGGTCGTGTGTGTGTGTGTGTGTGTGTGTGTGTGTGTGTGTGCACACAGAGACCCGGGGTCTGAAGGACCCAGAACAGGTGGAGAACCTACAGGACCAGTCTCAGGTGATGCTGGGACAACACATCCGCTCCCATTACCCAGCGCAGCCTGCCAGGTGACTGCCCGTCACACCCGCATGCTGCTGAAGAAACCACATTGTTATTCATTACTATGCTTTTTTATCATCAATAATTAATATGATGTATTGTTATAATATTAAGAATGGTGATAATAATAATGGTGATGATAATAACAATCGTAATAATAAATAATGATTTAAAATAATTATGATAATAATATTAACAACAACAACAACAATAGGAACACATGAATTAACCTTTTTCTGTTTGTTTTTTTATAATGTATTTTTTTTTAAATAAATGAAACACATTAGCACGAAAGTAAATAGCTGTATGTACCGATGTGTTCATGAAGAACGTGTCTTGAAACGTAAACAGATGTATGTGCTGATGTATTCGTTAGGAACACGTCTTGAAAAGCACACGGATGTATGTACCGACGTATTAACGCGCCTTGTTCTCCCCCCCGGTGTTCAGGTTCGGCAAGCTGCTGCTGCTGCTGCCCTCGCTGCGCTTCGTCAGCTCGGAGCGGATAGAGCTGCTCTTCTTCCACAGGACCATCGGCAACACGCCCATGGAGAAGCTGCTGTGTGACATGTTCAAAAACTGAGGGAGCCCCACCGTCCCGGCCGGACGTCCCGGTCCGGGCGTCTGAAGGCGTTCTTGAAACGGCAGGAGAGCAGAGACTGGGCTCTCAGACGGGTGATTCACCTGGTGTCGTTTTTTTTGTTCCTTTGTCGGTTGGTCTTTTGGTCAATTCTTTTGTTTTCACTTACCATGTGCATATTAGAGATTTCATGAGCTGTTTTCTGTATTTGTATAATGGTATATATGATATATGCTTGTGATGATATCGCTCAATATCATCCCCATTTCTCATGGAATAAAATGCTTGCCGTCCACCTGTGGTATTATAGAAACCCCTTTACATTTTTAACATCAATTTACATGCACTTATGCAATGCAGTTTATTCTCTACCGCATTGTTCTATTTTTCTATTTGTGTTTTTGTGACTTCACTGCAAAAATGTTGTATTAGCTAGGTGTTAGATGTAGGTCTACGTTCCTATGATACATGTTGTCTTATTGTTGCTGTTGACACGCTTTGTCTTGCTTTGAAAAAGATGAGATTGCTTAGTTTGATTTTATATCCGTGACACCTTAGCACATATGTCACGTGGACATGGGATTAGTTCATTGCTTGCACAAACCTCACAAACGAGAACCTGCACAACCATGTTGTACGTTGTGTATGGCAATATACCAGCTGATATTCTCATAAACGTGGAAATCAGACAGATGAAATAAACGAAAGCTCTAACCCTGTCCGCTGTCAATGAACACACAAACGAGACGCAGTAGAACAGCGCCCTCTTCTGTACTTCTGTACTTCACCGTAGTAACAGAGTTCACAAAAGTTTTGCGTATTTAATGATTTTGCAATGAAAGTGCCACCCAGTGTCCGATTTGCACCCGACTTTGCACAAACCCTCAGCTGGACATATGGGACACAACTGGCACAATTTGTGTGTTAATCTGACAAATTTCCATATAGATATGCAAGACTATCTGTTTGAGCAAAATCTACCCAGCTAACGCAGTTACGTCGGCGCTACGTGGCGGTTACGTAACTTTATGACCAAACATACGTTGCCGCAACCTAAGTTCTGACGTTGCCGATACGTGAGGATGAAAGATGCGATCACGTCGCCGCAACATATCTTGGCAACGTTTCTCGTCCGTAACCGCCACGTCCTGGCGACGTCGCGGCAACCAAAAGACATACTGGCGGCCGACATTGTAGCAACCTTCTGGAGAAAGGTTGCCATAACACGTCGCCAGGACGTTAAGGTGAATCTGCATGGTGCAGATCCCACAGAATCTAGTTATCTATAGAACCCACAAAATCTAGTTGTCTAGCTGAAATAGACAAGCCACATTCATATTTTACCTGCATTTTGGCTGGTGGCTGATGCTAATGTTGACCCCAAGCCTATTCAAAAGACAAAACAGCTGTACACTAACAAATATCAATTTATTACATTTCTATTTAAAATAATTTGGAATTCAATTTTGGGGATTCGTATTCCATCTTTTCATCCTTTGCAGTCATACGGCATAATTAAAACAAACATAAATGCAGGTATAATATACAAACTGCCATCTGACACATTATATGAACTCTGAATGTCAAACGGTTTATGACATTTAAGCTCAGACATTTTTAATACACACTTTTCCTCACTTTGTGCGTGATGGTGGTCAACAAAATTCTCAGTGAATAGCTTGTTTGTCAGAAGAAAAATGTGATCTTAAGAGAGTGCTACTGGCTTATCCAGTCTGGTTCTCAAGTCTTTAACTCTGGGTGACTCCTTCATTTTCCTCACATCAATGTTATACACTGTTGTCTGCAGAAATGTGTAAAAATTTACAAGTGCATCATCATAAGACAAGTTAAACACAAAATGTGCTTTGAAAAGTTAATCACATGCCCCGAGGGAAGATTTGCCTGACATGGGATGAGATGCTTCTCCATGGTGATGTAGAAGCTGTCAATCTTGTTCTTCTGACGCCCAACAGCGAAGAGGAGGGATGCTGGTTGTGGAGATGCTCCTCCAAACTGCAGCATGACCAGAGTTGAGATAAGATAAGAAAGTTCATATTAGATACAAGAATAATGTGCAGTCACAGAGAAAACTACAAAAAAAAAAACACATTATACCATATAAATTACTACTAATTCAAACATCTTCTCATGGGCTTGTGCAAGATCAGAATAAGAAGACTTAATTTCAATTTCATCCATCTCATTCTCATTTACACATGTGAATAAAAAGGTGACATGTGAAAAAAATTATAATCAACATAATACACTGTAATTACCTTATGAAAGACTACAAGTCTCAACTGCATCACATGCACTGATTTTTGGAGACTTCGGACCCCCAGGTGGTGGTGGAAGGAGATGTATCAGCAACAAAAGGGAGGCCAGTTCTTGGTCGTAGGCTGAGGGCAGTGACAAAAAAAAACAGAAAACATTTTAAATTGAAAATACTTTTCAAATTTGAATGAGAAAAGGACGCATTATGAAATTGTTGTCATCCATCTATTGTTCATATTTTCCCAAAAATCAGATCAGAAATTTCAGATTTCACAGAATAAACATCATCAACAAAACTATCTCACAGGTGCGCTCATTTCCTCATTTTAACCACAGTCATTATAATAATGAATAACACAAATGTAACTGAAATTACAGCTAATACTTAAAAACAAACAAAACAATAACTCATAAAGATCACTTCCTGCGGGACTTTCTGCTGACTGCACCAAGCGACGCAACTCTTTTATGACATTTGGCTTGAAGAACACATCCCATTTCTGAAGCAGCCCGGAGGATGTCTCGCCATCAAAGTGTGAAGTCTTGATCCACCTGTAAGAAAGAAAATTAAACTACTACTCCTGAAAATACTTACAAATTTCAAGCCATTCTAAAACACCTCATCCCAAACTTAGAAAGTGTTAAAATTACACTTTAGGAGTGGAAATTAACTCCTAAATGTTTAATCCTGAAATTTCAACTCTCCAATTTTGGCTGTGCACTAAATCCACTAAGCCAAGGAAGACACCAGGGTTAGCTAGTAAATGACCACAACACTACGGCCACGGCGCCGCAACATTACTTGCGTTACCAAGTAGCAACGTTAGCAAATGACCACACCACTACGTTGCAGCAACGTATTTATTTCTACGTCGTGCTCAAAGTTGCCAGAAAGTAATGTTGCCATGACCAAATGGCAACTTATAGGCAATGTTGCCGTCTGGTCGCGTGTTATCTGGGTACAATGAATTGTAATTTTATAACTTTTTATCAGGAGGGTTTATCAGGATCATATCGCCTCGGAGCAGTTCGAAAATGTAGGTTTTCTATGTTACGCAATGTAGCGAAAATAAAACGGAGGCGAAAATGGGCACGGCCTATGTCAAGAGGTTCAACTTGATTCATATGATGTTTATGAATGTGTGTGTATAACAGGGGACAGTCTTTACCACCCCTATGAATTTCATCACTGTTATGGTGTGGGCACACAGAGCCTCAGAAGAACGTGGCGATGTACTGACCCAAGTTTTACGTCAATTGGACATTTTTTCGCCAAGCCTGATATGTGTTCCAACTTTCATGAGTTTTTGGGCATTGATTCGGCAGAAAGAAAATACCAAAAATAGTAATAAATAACTAAATATATAAATAAACATAGCAAAAACAATAGGGACCTCGCAGGTCTCCTGCTCGGGCCCTAATAATAAAATAAATAAATGAATAAATAAATAAACATAGCAAAAACAATAGGGACCTCGCAGGTCTCCTGCTCGGGCCCTAATAATGACGTAAAATGAACAGAGGACACTGAGCAGAGAGGACTATACCCTAACGTTAGTCTGACAAGCTTCTCCCGTGTGCATTTTCACTGCTCTTGGGGGCCCTCTGGGGGGCATAGGGGATATAAAATGCGAGCAATTTAATTTGAAATAAAGGG
>OMKI01033595.1:10977-26990 GCA_900302315.1 Phycis blennoides
AAAATACTTAAAGAGAATGATACGATTATATGAAGGGACACTTCATATATATATATATATATATATATATATATATATATATATACACTAGTATTATTTGTTTGTATTTCTATTTTCTTAGTTATAGTTATATTTCTAAGAAGAGAGATCTGAGGGCACATTGGTAGTAAAACTTAGTTTTTTCACTTTTCTAATTGTCTAATTGGCCTACAATCATATTAGAAATTAAACAGTTTAAGGAAGTCTCTCAGTGTAACCACTGAAACAGTCTGTCAGTATAACAACTGAAACAGTGTCTCAGTGGAGCCACTGAAACAGTCTCTCGGTGTAACCCCTGAAACAGTCTCTCAGTGTAACCACTGAAACAGTCTGTCAGTATAACAACTGAAACAGTCTGTCAGTATAACAACTGAAACAGTCTCTCAGTGTAACAACTGAAACAGTCTCTCAGTATAACACCTGAAACAATCTCTCAGTGGAACCACTGAAACAGTCTCTCGGTGTAACCACTGAAACATCTCTCTCTGCTGCCGTGGTGGAAATACACAGAACACACTAAGCCAATAAAAGCTGAACACAGCACCTCATAAATGCCCACTGTGCACTTTGTCAAGTGTGGTGCTGTCTGATCTCAGAGAGTATGATTAGAATAGATTAGATAATCATTAATCCCATAGCAGGGAAATTTGCAGTGTGTGTGTTTGTGTTGTTTGTGTTGATTTTCACACCAACACAGTTGTGTCTGAGTCTTTTTGGCAGGTTATTCATAGCAGTGTTTATAGCTATAGCCTTAGCAGCTATTCTATTTGGAATAAATGAATCCTCTGTCCTCTGTTCTCATCTTAAATAAGAGCGATACACCACGCCGCGGGGCGTCTAGACCGGAGTCAAATAAGGCTGTTAAAGAGATGCACCTGTTTTAGTACATAAACCCCATGATGCACCAGAACCACTCAGTCCTACCGCCTTTCATATATGGACGGCTTAACGTGATTCATCCAATGCATTCAGCAAACGCCTGCCATGCCTGTGAGGTGGTGCCCCTCTTTTAGCACTCTCCATCTGTCTGAGGAATGGCCTCCCAAACAACAATGCCTCGCATTTTTGGGAATCTCAAGACTCCACAGAAGGGAGGGGACAGAGTGAGACAGCTGGGCGGAATCGATGCGAGGAAATAACTAATTGAAACACGCTTCCCTGGATTACTCAAAACAACCAAGCTTTACGTTGCTGCTTAGCCTTCTGACTCAGGGTTGACATACCTGATGTTACTGTCTGGAGAGGCTATCCTGTGATCTACCTGTAATTTACCTTTCAGATGGACCTTTTTAATTGGTACACAAGGGACATAGCTGGGTGGATCTAAAACACGGTTGTGCTGTTAACAAATGTTAACATCTGAGTCTCAGCAGCAAGACCACTGTGTGTGTGAATTTTCATGGCTCCATTAGAATTTAACAGCACACTAAACAGGCCAGGGAAAACAGATTCCAGATCTTCACCACTCTCCACACAGAGACACAGGTAGATGAATACTTGCATGGCAGCACTCTCCTGGAGTGTGTGTGGTGATAGCTGGTTTAACCTTCGTGTCCCTGATGGGCAAGCAGCCTCACTCAGCCCCAGGGTCAGTCTGCCTGGGGTCAGGTGAGGCTGCTGAAACCAGCCACCACAACACAGCCTCCATAACCAAGCCAACTTCACCTCACCAAGTGAGGAGGTGAAGCTACTGTAGAGGAGCTACTGTATATATAGCTGTATACTGTATCGATACAGCCAGCAGACACTCACAAAGCCATCTCATGTCTCAATGGCAGTAGGCCTAGTTGTAATTTAATTCTCTGTCATTTATGAGGAAGGAGTTGGCACCCCAGGGCCATCAGAGCTAGACACTCCTTATCCCGTCATCAATCAAGGACAAACAAATGCTGATGAGGGTTTTAAATGAGTTGAAACCCTAATAGGAGGGTTATTATATCTCTAAATGTGAGCACTCTGAAAGCAGGCCTGTTTCCTGTTTAGTTTTTAGACATCATTACACCCTAATCTGTGTCTTTCTAAGACAGTGACATTCTTAGACGCCGGCGTCCAAATGAGCAGAAGACGGGCCGTCTCTCCCACCCCACAGGTCCATTGTGCTGTGAGCTCCATTGCGGCTTCCCCCCCCTCGAATCGATCGAACGGAGACACAGTCGTACACCTGTCGCACTGCGCCTTCTCTTTCTGAGAAGGTATCAGCTTATCAGCTAACCATCAGATGTCCGCATGCTTCCACAGGCTCTCCTTACCTCCCGGGAGGCTGATGGGACCACAGCCATGGCCCTCAATGTAGTTCTCAGGGCCGATGTAGATGTTCTTCTTGCACAGCCGCCACAGGCCAAAGTGGGCCGCCTCGCAGGTCTCGTTCACCTTCCCCATGCGTGGGCTCAGCACGGCCCAGTGGTCCGTCACCACCGCCGCAAACATGCACGCCATGCCCACCACCAGCACGAAGATGGCCACCTTAACCTTGGTGCGCTTCTGCATGGTTCCTTCACGTACGGACCGCCCTGGCTTCGGCTCCCCTTTCTCCGAGTGGGGACAAAGATGGCAGCAAGGCGCAGTTGAAGAGTGGTGTTTTTTTTGTCGAGGGGTTAAATTGTCTCCCGGAGTCCGCTCCTGTCCTGAGTGGGTGAGTCCGCTCTTGTCCTGAGTGGGTGAGTCCTCTCTTGTCCTGAGTGGGTGTGGCAGTCCTCAACGCCCACGGAAAGAGTCTGGGACTCTCTCTTTCTTTCTCCTACTTCCTACTGAGTCTACTGTCCTCCCCGCCTGCACTGCAACTCTGATGTCTGTGCGTGTGTGTGTGTGTGTGTGTGTGTGTGTGTGTGTGTGTGTGTGTGTGCGGTGTGTTTTCAGAGGTGTCCAGATCGAGCTGGCCTACTTTCAGCTCTCCTTGCCTGCTCTCTGCTGCTGCTCGGCCCAGTGGCCACCAGCTCTGCTCCCAGCTGCTGGCTTCAATCAGGAGACCTGATCTGAAAACAGAACCAACTGACTGGAGTCGTGGAAGGACGGGGGGTCCCAGAGTTAGCTTGGGCGGTAGCAGGTGTGTGTGTGTGTGTGTGTGTGTGTGTGTGTGTGTGTGTGTGTGTGTGTGTGCACGTGTGTGTGTGTGGATACAAAACAGTCTCATACTCATAAAGTATAGACGGACACAAGATTCACAATCAATCAATACAATACTGGTGGCTAATTCAACGTTCAGAAGCCAAACGCTGTATTATTTCTCTCTCTCATTTAGTTTGACTTTCTGAACTGGCCGATCCCCACCTTCACTGGGCCAGAGCCACATATTCCTGCCACTGCTGCCCTGTGTATCCTCTGTAAACTATTTATAATGAGGAGCTCGCTGTGTTTATGAAGACCTGCACACACCCCGTGGTCTCGCCACTGCTCCTGTTTCCCTGGAACAATGATGTCGCTCCCGGGGGGCAAAGCCAGGCTTAAACCACAGCTCCAGATTCACATTTAGTCCGGCTTCGGCCGGAGTCCCGCTGTGTGTCTCCCTCGCCCTGACTGTGGGACAATGGAGCGGTCCAGCGGTCTACAAGACGCTGGAGGCCTGGAAGTCAAACGATGGAGTGACCACACTGATTATCCCCTTTTTTAGGAGACGTTTTGACCCACTAAACACTGGTAGAACGTGTGGTACCGTTTGGGATTGTAGTACCTTGTTCATCACTTGTAGAAGAGTAATGAAGTCATTCAGCACACATTGCTGACTAACTAACTAGCTAACTCTCCTAGCTGCCTACCTCCGTAACTACCTACCTACGTCCCTAACTACCTACCTACCCCCCCAACTTCCTATCTCCCTACCAGCCAACCTCCCTCCCTAACTACTGACCCACCTCAGTACCTCCCTATTTGTCTCCCTACCTCCTTACCTGCCTATAGATAGACTAGCGAGTTATCCAGCGTAACGTCAGGGAGACGGTGTGATGTTCAGGATGCCGAATCGGTCCTTGTTCTGCAGGACACACCAACCAGGATAGGAGAAGCAGCCCCCACCCCCCTCACCGGGGGAGTGTGTGTACAGCCCAGGAGGATCATACCATGTAAAGGAAAGACAGAACCAGACCGTGCACTGTGGCACCGTGTAAGCTAGAAGCTAGTGAGCACAGTGCCAACAGCAGCAGTGCTCAGGTGCAGGACTTCACTGTCAGGGTCCGGCTTCCAAACCTGTCAGCCACCCCGGCTCCCTCCAGGGGCTCTGTGGGTCGGTCCACCCTGGCAGTCTGTCAACACCTAACATATGCAGCCTGCATCCTCCCAAACGTGAAGGGACATGTGTTTAGTTGGAATGCGTGAGAGAGATGGGAGGGAGAAGAAACAGGGCTTATACGGTGACCGATATTGATGATGAATTGGTGAATTGGTAATGAATCGTCTTGTTGAAAAGTATTGTTTAATGAACAAACCCATGAGGAGTTGATGAAGCCCATGAAGGCTGATGGACAGATGGTGCTTTAAGTGTCCTGTAAGACACTGCACATTCCCTTTGTTGGAGGTAATGACGTCAGCTATCAAAAAACATTAAGAGTGAAGAGGTAGATGACAATGCTCCCAAACACCTGGGGTTTGAAGCTCCTCCCGGACCCCTGTACCGCACCCCCAGTGTCCCAGTTCGACCTGACCCACTTCCCTTTGTGGGTCCCCACAGCCAGCTGGAACAAAGCATGGTGAGTCAACAGCAGCTGTACTACACAAGATGGCAAAAGGTCACGTCCGGCTCCTCCGTGCTTATCCTCATGTCCGTTTCCTAACACGTCGAGTGGAGTGTGTGTGTGGTTGGTGGCTGGTTCAGCAGCCTGTGCCTGGCTGTCGGAGGAGCCCAGTGAAGTCACCGAGGTGGCGCGTGGCAGGGGAAATGATACACTGCCGCCCCACGTAGGGCTTCTCTGACCCAGGGAGGGACGCAGAAGGGCTGCCTGAGGACGCAGTGGGCCTCCACCCAGCACTGGGCCTCCACCCAGCACTGGTACCGGCCTGCAGGGACCGGCTTGCAGGGACCAAGGCCCGACTACACCTCCGTCATGCTCCATGAGGACGATGGGGAACTGCCCTGGTGGTGGGCAGATCAAGTTGGTTGTCAAATTCTACAATAATCCAGTTGCGTGTGTGTGTGTATGTGTGTGTGTCCTTAATCAATATCATGTTGTCATTGTAATCCTAACTCCAGCACTCACACTATCTCCACTAATGGCACATCTGGGAGCCCACAACTACTGAACTAAAGCTCTGTTTGAACTTTGACCTTTGGCTGGGCTGTAGGCAACCATAAACAGAGTTTTATGTGTGGCACTAAGGCTACCAAATCTCCTCCATGGGAAATAAACACAATCTGGGGCTAATGGTCAGGACAGTCGGTCATCACCCCCTATTGATTCTGATGACTCAAGACAGAGGTCTTGCATTGATTATGTCTCACAGCATGATGCCCCCACAATCACTCAATACATCACCCAGCTCACCCAGAATGGATGCTTCACCCATGTTGCATATTCGGTCCACTTACCCACCATGGAACACACGGACAGAGAGAAGGTCCATGTTCCAATGCTGTGACCCTGCCTGTAGTTTGACCAGGGCCCATTTCACCCTCCATTCAATTGCATAGATGAGGATAAATAAAAAGTAATACTTAAATTCAAGATGACATTTTCCAATTATTGTCATTGGTGGCTTTCAATTTGATTTAAAAATTTGATTTCAAAATGTCAAACACGTTTCTTTACTTAACACACACATGCACAGACACACACACATACACACACATACACATCAGTGGCTCCAGTGGCGCAATCGGTTAGCGCGCGGTACTTATAAGACAGTGTCCTGCAGAGTGATGCCGAGGTTGTGAGTTCGATCCTCACCTGGAGCACTCAAGTTTTAACACCATTAGATTCATGATTAAACAAAGCATTACTCTTTCGCGCTTCTTCATTCATACTGTCATCACTCTCCTTCGATGGCAGTGTCTGCTATGTATGCTAAGCGCCAGGGATATGGACTCGAGTCATGATTTTGATGACTTCAGACTCGACTTGACAAAATGACGCATGACTTGCGACTCGACTTAGACTTGACTGCTATTGACTTCAGACTTGACTCGGACTTTGCCTCTTTGACTTGAAATGACTTGACATGTCTTGAGTCAAAAAACATTTATGGTTTTAGATATCTAACATATTTCCCGCCTGGAGGGCTAGACACCCAAGACGCATTCACTTCCATGAAGAAGAAAAAGAAACCAGCGAGCGAAGACACGGGCGGGTGCGGGCGGGGCCTTAGTGATACAAAGGGTCAGTGTCGGTGTGGTGCATGTGGCACATGTTCCTTCTCTCTCTCTCTCTGTCTCTCTCTCCCCCCCAGACAAAGACATACCCAACCTTCTCATCGTCACATTGGTGTGGTCAAGCATTCCTTTCAGACATCCATACATAGCTCATATTATGCTCATATGCCACACTAGTCAAAGGCGCGGCTTTATCGTGCCTTTGACTTCCGTAGCCTACTAATACACCACTCTCACTTCTCCTCTGAGACAATATAGGATTTGGCCGCATTTGCATATCATAAAACATTTGAAGACAGAAACATTGAACATATTATAACTGTATTGATAAGAAATGACACTGTACATTAGATTGATATGTTGAAGTTATGACCAATAGCCTAATAAAGACATTATTAAGTAAAACGTACATGGTGACTTGTTCAGGACTTGAAAAAGTTTGGGACTTGGATTTGGACTCGACTTGGCTTTGCCTGTCTTGACTTGGGACTTGACTTGGACTTGACTGCTAAGACTTGGGACTTACTTGGGACTTGCCAAACAGTGACTTTGTCCCATCTCTGCTAAGCGTATTACGATGTCAGAGCTGACACTGCCTTCAGTCAGGACTCTACAGGGAGTCAGGGAAGGACTTTCAAAGGATGTGAAGCTCTGGGCCGGCATGAGGAACATCCTCCTGTGGTCAAAGTGGCACGTTTGTTCATTTTGGTATTTTGCTATTTTTACAAAGCAACGTTGTGGTGGATTTCAGCAAGCTCCTTGCGTTGTAACCAAACCGGCAGGGTCCTAACCTCCCACTGGGCCATGTCATGTCATGTCACATACATGTCATGTATGTGTGTGTGTGTGTGTGTGTGTGTGTGTGTGTGTGTGTGTGTGTGTGTGTGTGTGTGTGTGTGTGTGTGTGTGTGTGTGTGTGTGTGTGTGTGTGTGTGTGTGTGTGTGCGAGTGTGTGTAGGTGTGTATGTGTGTGAGTTGGGTGGGGTTGGTCAAGAAGCCAGACCTCATCTGACCTCATAATCAGCTAGTTAGCAGTAAACAGTAAAGTTTATTTCAGTAAAGTGTCTTTGATATTGGATACCTGGATATCGGTTAGCTGTTGCTCACTGTTCCACAAATCCACATTGGCCAATCACAGGAGGCATCTCACTGGCACACAGCTGGATGCTGGGCTGGAGGCGGGGTGGTGGTGGTGGGTGGAGGTGGTGGGGCTGAAGACTTTCTTTAGACTTTATTGTGGATGAAAATACAGGCGAGGGCACATGGCATTAAAATACACCCTGCCTGACAGCTGCCGGGCCGTGGGGGCGGGGAGGAGAATCAGGAAACATCTTCCAGGGAGTGTTTTTACATAAACAGCCAGGAGGAAAGGCGCATGTCAGGGAAATCCCATGTAATGGACACCGATCTCCCTCTGAATTGTAGTTTTTTTTTTTATATTCACAAATTTCTGAATTCTGAAAATATGTACACCTCATTATGCAAATATCAATAATTAGACTCAGAAACAGCCATAGGACATATTATAATAGTACTGGAAAGTACGGAAATTCTATATATTTTACCTACCTTTATCCTTTAAAGGTAATTAAGGTAAAATAAAAAAGTTCTGCATTAAATTTTCTAAAAACAAATACACCTAGGTTATATAATTTGTTGAGTTGTGTACTTGCATTATCCCAGAGAAATCCATAGTTATATTCAACGTAACAAAGTATTTTATTTATGAAAACCGTCCGAACCCTTCGGTTCGACTCTTCTCGGTTCGATTCGCGTGCGTTGCGTTCGTTTCATGCGCTGCTCCTTTTTCCTCATAGGCGAAGCGTGTACATTCCAGAGCAGAAGGTGGCGGTACTGCGCCTAAAGCCAACCACCAGTAGTAAAACAACAAGAAGAAGTGAAGCAGTGTAGCCGGGTGTAGCAGATAGAAATTGACTATTGGGTCAGTTGTTGTGGAGAATTGTGTGGGTATGGCGAGTGGGAAAGAGCCATAAGTTGCTAGCTTGTTAGAAGATGCGCCAGCAGCACTTTATAGGGCCATCCTTAAAAATATTTCTGTTTGCAGTAACAACCAAAAAAAAAAGGGTCGGTAGGTAGGTCTATTTAATTTTTTTCTAAATTCTAAGTTTAAAAAAAAAGTACAATTTTGGTCATGGTGAATACGTCGGTATGAATTTAAACAAATTTGGATATCATGACGTCACTGACTGGGTCTCCAACCCGTAAAAGTTTAGTGGTCTCATTGACGTCAGTCGACACGGTAACTAAGACTCGAGGGGAGAAGGGATGGGTAAAGATCTGGGCACTGTTCTTCCAGAACTTCGTGTCACGTTATAGCGGTGTCGAGATATTTCAATACATTTTTAAATGTATTGCTACGGTGCCTGAACCCGTATAACTTTGAACGGTGACCGCGAACATTTTCTTTACTGCAGCCGCAGCCATCATAACAGACAACCGCGAACAATTGATGAAATGAAGCGAATATAAAAGAAAGAACGTAGCCCACGTGTGTATGCAGGCAATTTATATTCGCGATACTTACTAAAATATAATTAAAAGGGTTTTATTGTATTTGCATTAGTTGTTTGACGAGTTAAAAAAAAAACGGTCGGTCTCAACGCAAGTTTACAACCGGCAAATCGGTCGGACTACAAGGGGGAAAAAAATAAATACTTGGGTCGGTCCTAAATTGACAGGGTCGGTCGGGTTACGGCAAACCGAAATAATTTTAAGGATGGCCTAGGTCTGCTGTATGGGACCACTTTGCATTTAGAGTGACCTACGATGACGGCGGTAAGAAAGTTGTTGACAAAAGTCAATCAACATATGACAATCAACATATACCGAACCGAACCGAACCGAAAACCGTGACCACAAAACCGTGAACCGAACCGAACCGTGGATTTTGTGAACCGTTCCACCTCAAGAAATGTATGAATGTCTTTTCAAAGTAGAGACATTTTTGGGTTGTTGTGGGTAATGTAGTCCTCCAGCAGCAGCATCACAGCCTGTAGAATAAAAAACACTAAACAATGGATGGTCACCCGAGGAATGTTTGACAATCGACGGAGCAATCAAAACTGTTTTGATCCAAAATAGATATTCAAATATTTGGAAATCAATTACTGCCAAGCCAGGGCCAGACTGATGTTCATGTCTGTAACTTGAATATTTGGAGAGTCTCATGAGGCCAGTTCAAGTGTTGAGCATCTTTAAAAACATTTATTCCAGAAAGTGACAGTAGTCAATTAATCAGGGTATACCGAATGATCCATGAAGTGGAACCTCATAGCCTTGTTGCTTAGGTTAAGGTACATAAATGGTCCACCGGCATTCATTGTTAGCACATATATACTTGTGTACTTTTTTTTTTTTTTTTCAATTAGTTTAATACAACTTCCCTGAGCAAACAAAAACAAACACACGCAAATTGAAAAAAATTGAAAGTGTTTAAATATATTGAATGTATTGAATGTATACTCAATTTCCCTTTTTGTAATATATATATATATATAGCAATATATGTAGTTATCTATTCATGAATAATGATCATATTGCGGCAGTGCTGAAATTATGACAAACACACACATGTTCAAAACTTGACTCACATACTTGTAAAGACATTGAGAAGTAATGCTTTGAATACCAACGGCAGTGGAGAAGCCTTTGTTAAACTGTTTCTGTTAGCACCAGTTATGAAAGATAATATCCACTCACATCCATTCCCAGCAATACAGTACAACTGAAACTTGGGAGAATTCTGAGAAACTCTCCAACAAATAGTTGCAAGTTGTCGTTCTGTTTTATAATATGATTTACAAAAATAATTGTTAATCTTCTAAATGTTAAGACAAGTGTTGCTGACAAACAAAATCACCATAAATGCATGTATTGTGCATTTTATCAGCAAGGATTAGGCCTGAACAATATTTTTTTAAACATCAGATATTGCTACTGGGCCTCTACAGTCATCATGTCTGTGAAAACAGAAGCCTTCACTAGCTTAGCATGAGTAGCACATCAGAGGTCTAGCCGTGAGATGTTACTGTGGCTCAGGCCCCACATTTCAAATCTCAGTCCCACGTTTGTTTCTCCCAGAGTGACCTCAGCAAACGTCCAGTGCCCAAAGTAGAGTCCTCAACCATCTAATGAATTATTCCGGGCCACATTTTACTAAACCCCTCCCTCCAGTATAGAAAATGCTCTGTTAATAGTAAGCCACGTATTGTCACATGGAAAGAATACACAAGCATATTTAAAACAAGAAAGCAACAGGGTTCTGTGACAGTGAATACAAACCCCCAAAGTAAACCCCCATTGATTCCCCAACCAGTTAGCAGTCCTCTGTCCCCTATCTTAGGACGGATAGTGTGTGTTCAGCATCTGTAAAGTGAACTCTGTACGGTAGCAACTGGGCTTGGTCCAAAAAACGAATGTCCAAGGTTTCATTGTTTTCTCTGTAAAAACGATTGCTCTAATGGGTTTGTGATGGGTTTGTTCTGACGTGTTTGTCTTGCCGCTCCCCTATACGGAGGTGATCCTCCTGTTGATCCCTGGTCTGAGGACCACCTCCTACACGGGGGTGGTCCTCGTGTTGCTCCCTGGTCTGAGGACCACCTCCTACACGGGGGTGGTCCTCCTGTTGCTCCCTGGTCTGAGGACCACCTCCTACATGGAGGTGGTCCTCCTGTTGCTCCCTGGTCTGAGGACCACCTCCTACACGGGGGTGGTCCTCGTGTTGCTCCCTGGTCTGAGGACCACCTCCTACATGGAGGTGGTCCTCCTGTTGCTCCCTGGTCTGAGGACCACCTCCTACACGGGGGTGGTCCTCCTGTTGCTCCCTGTCACCTCGTCCTTCTGGAAGCAGTTGTGCACCTGCAAGAAGCCAGAGTCCCTCTCAGGGCTGTAGGGCCCCATGGACCCCATGGAGCCCCGGCCCTTCATGGTGCTGTCTCTGCTGCACAGGGTGTACATGGAGATGTCTCCCATGGGGAGCCCCATCCCCAGCCCGCCACCACCCCCTCCTCCCCCACCACCGGCCGCCACTCCTCCTTCCCTGACCGCGGCCTTCGTCTTCCTCGCGGCGGGGGAGGGGTCGCGGGGCGGCGAGCTGGAGCTGGAGCGCGAGCGCCGCCGGCGGTAGCGGTAGCTGGGGATGGGGGCGTAGGGGGAGGACGAGGAGGCGGTCTTCAGGAAGTCCCGCCCCCGGGAGCAGGGCGGGCGGCGCCGGGAGTCCTTGTTCTTCTCGATGTAAATGTGGACGGCGAGCACGCCCACCAGCTCGGCGGCGATGAATGAGAGGGCGCCCGAGTAGAAGGACCAGCCGTAGCTGTAGTGGCTCTTGCGCTCCTCGTCCTTCTTGTCGCTGGGGTCGCCGGCGTTGCTGGAGATGTAGACGATGATGCCGATGATGTTACTCAGGCCTGGGGGGGAGGGAGGGAGGGAGGGAGGAGAGGTGAAGAAGCCCGGGGCGTTTCCATTACATTTAGTTATAAAGCTTGTATCTAAACTGACTTGGACTGGATCAGCTACAAAGAGAGCTACAGCTCTGCACAACTTAGTTCAGAGAGGGGAGCAGCCTTAGGATTCAGACACACAAGGTCAGTTTTCAAACTGTTTTAGTCACGATGATGTGATTCATGCTTCATTCATTTATTAATCAAACAAAAAGCCTTGGGATAAAACATGAACCTTTAACCTGAAGTTCTTTCACAGGAACTGATCATCCATCTCCAAGTTAACAGCGTGAGGGGGTGAATCCTTTGGGATTGGGTGTACATGTACTAAATACTTCAATAGTTTACAATATACATAGTTTGTTTGCGTATTTATTTGGGCTCTCTAGATGCTAATGGTTGCACCTTTTCGTACAGATTGAACCACTTTTGTACTTCTTGGTGTGTTGGGGTGTGTAAAGTTTACCAGCTGGATCCGTGTCCTGTGAGGTACCTTGTGGTCAATGTGATCACCAATCTACTCACCTACCGATCACCTGTTCCTCTATGAAACACTCATCAACTTTTTTTTTTAAGTGCCTGTACTTTTCCAAACAGTTTCCAAGGATGATTTCCCACGATTTGGGATTTTAAGCTAGGATAAAAAAAAACACTCTCACCCACTCTCCATTCTCCCTACAACCCCCTAACCCTCAGACAGCGTGGCTGACAGAACCATAACAACATAACGCAGTCGTAGTATCGTAGTATCTATGTCGTATCTACGCTGCCACAGAGTCTGAGCAATTCACCCGGATCCCTGCAGCCTTAACGTTATCGTCTTCATGACAGAAAGTGCTTTAGAGCCTGTTAAAAACCAAAGAGTGCACTTCTAGGTGCTTCAGTGCATCTGTCTGTTTGTCTGCTGTGGTTTTTTCACCGCGGTGCGTCTGTCTGTCTGTCTGTCTGTCTGTCTGTCTGTCTGTCTGTCTGTCTGTCTGTCTCTGCGTCTCTAGTGCCGCGGGGCTCAGCAGCTGTTGCCACGGCAGCCGGGGGGGGGGGCTCATCTTACCGGCCGCCACAAACAGGATGCCGGCGCTCAGCAGGATGGCGTTCCTGCGGCTGTAGGCGCTGCCCACCCCCACGCAGAGACCCCCGGCCAGCAGCAGGACGGTGCTCAGGATGGGGAAGAGGCTCAGGGCGCGCACCACACCTGCTCAGGGGCACACGGGCACACGCAGGCACACACAGTGGTGGTGAGGAATCTAGTTCACCCCCCTCCTGCCGCGCTTCCTGCACTGCATTCAGGTTCCCAGCACATTTTCCAGTGAGTCAGCGGTGAGATTACCAGCGACAGAGAGGACAGGAAACATTGGTTGTCGCTGGAATCGGCATTTCAACAAATACGATTAAACTGCAAGTACAGAAAGACGGAAATGAAAGAAAAGAATATCATACAGCATACAAGAGGATAAACAGTTTATAAACCAGTATTGTCTTAGACATGATCGTGACTTGACTTTTTGTGTGTTTTTTGACATTGACACATTAGTTCTGTAACGGATGTTAATATCTGCAGTATTCAAATAAATTTGCATGTGTCAGTCTGGTGTTCATTCAGGGGGTCTAGGAGAGAGGTCTGGATCAGGGGGTCTGGGGCAGGAGTCTGGACCAGGGGGTCTGGGACAGAGGTCTGGATCAGGAGTCTGGACCAGGGGATCTGGGACAGAGGTCTGGATCAGGGGGGTCTGGGAGAGAGGTCTGGATCAGGGGGGTCTGGGACAGAGGTCTGGATCAGGGGGGTCTGGGAGAGAGGTCTGGATCAGGGGGGTCTGGGACAGAGGTCTGGATACGGGGGGTCTGGGAGAGAGAGTGGAGACACCCTGGCGATGTCTCTGTCCCTGTGGAGGTAAAGAAGAAGGGATGGCAGATAGGAAGGTGGTTTGTCTGAAGACTTACGCAAGATGTACTCCGAGCGGTCGGTGTCGTAGTCGTTGTCCTCTGGGAAATGGTTGATCCGGAAGCAGTTCCCTTTGTTGATACCTGCGTGGAGCACCGACACACACACACACACACACACACACACACACACACACACACACACACGGCGTACTATTAAATATCTTCAAGTTCAAATATCTTAAAAAAAAAAAACACTACTACAATTTTTTGGGATGATGAATGGATAAAATAGGCATTTTGTGTTGTTAAATGCGATTGATGGATTTCAATAAATCCTCTCAAGCAGCATTGTATTCAGAACTGGAATTACTCCAGGTACTCCAGGTTGTTTCAGAATCTGACCCGAATGCAGACACAGAACAAAATGTAGAATGTGAACAAAAGGTTATTTGCTGAAGAACAGTAATAAAAACTTCAGTACAGAAGAACTGGCTTAAACGTAGTTAAACTAACAGGACAACATACAGGTCATCAGAACAGAGGGACAGACTAACAGCATTTGACAACCAGACATGAGACAAAAATAGGACTTAAATACCAACCAGGTGAACACAACATTTACATTGGAAACTGAATTACTGTTGTTGGGTATTGCAGTGGGCAAAATGGACTACTCATTCAGTCCAGTCCAGTCCAGTTTGGGTTATGCTGAATGAGCCAGGGATAGCCCATGTAGAGCCTCCACAGGGGGTACCTGGGGTACTTCTTGGTGATTGCCATGAATTAGAAAGTTCACCAGGACATCGATGAGTGTCACTCTACCTATGAGAAGGCCCTCCAAGACGTGGGCCTCCATGGAGATCTTTAGCACCATGATGAAGCCTAGCTGACGAACCAGGGCTGAGTCAACGTTTTCATCAGCGCCAGAGTCAGGAGCATAAAGGGACTGTGACTAACGCGGGGAAACACGAAGCAGTGGGCGTAGAACCGGCTCGCCTTCCTCCGAATGGCAAGCCAGTTCTTTTACTGGGCTGGATGAAACACAACAGTGACAAGGTTCACCACAGCACATGCAGCCTTCTCAACCACATGGGCTTCACGCTGGCCTCTTCATATGAGGACTGTTGTGGGAAGCGACCTCTGTAACGGCTGGGCGTCGGTCAGGGAGAAGAATCGAGTGTGGTGCATGGTGACCTCAAACTCCTCCCCCTCTCCTGGTGGCCTCCCGGCCAGAGACCGGGTGATCGAAAAACTCTCCTTAAGTCAGCAGAAGACAAATGATGGCAGGAGCAAATAGGACCCTCCTTTCCTTCCAGAAAGGAGGGTCATCATACAAGCCATGCTGGAGCACTCAGACGGGAAGCAGCAGGGCTGGAGTTTGATCACCAAAGAACCCGACTGAATGGACCGGCACTCGGGCAGACGTGGGCGGGGCTCCCGGGAAACCGAAGCTTGACGGACAGGTGATGACGGAGGGTCGGTGGACACCGAAGGGCGGAGCGAGATCAGAGGGTTGAGTTGGCCGAAGCTGCATGGGCACGCTCTGTGGCATGATGATCCCAAAGCTGTGCCGTCAGACCACTCAACCCCTCTGGGGGATGGATGACCATGTTCATGTCGTCTGAGCACTGAAGCTGTTCAGGGTCGACTGGGTCCACGGTGGTCTGGTCGTCACGTTTCACAATCGGAGCAAAACGCAGACACGGACACAGATGTAGAATGTGAAGGGAAAAGTTTTCACTCAGGCAGAACACAGTAACAAAAAGACCAGCTCAAAGGAACCAGGAGGAACTAGCAACTGGTAACATACAGAACTGAGATCAGATCAGAACAGAGAGACAGACTAGATACAGATACAACAGAAATGACTTGAGCACCCTCATGCACACCGACGTAAGCACAGCCAAGTAAAGACACCAATCATTCCAACAACCGCTGCTGAGGGGGAGAAGGAGGACATCTACAGGACAGAAACTAAACTCAAACGAACGCAAACTGTTCTGTGACAGTCGCAACTGAAACTCCAAATAAAAATGTTGAGTACCGTACGTGTGAAAAGTAAGCGATTTAAATATTTAGTTAATATATTAACTGATATATCTTTGTTGTTGACCAAGAACATTGACCCAATATTGTAGCTGGTCGTGATGTATACCTTTTAGCCTGTAAACACACACACACACACACACACACGCACACGCACACATTTGGACTGTCATCCATAGTTGTCCATGAAGTTAGATTCTGATTCTCAACGTGTGTGTGTGTGTGTGTGTGTGTGTGTGTCATGTGGCTAGAATTTTCATACGTTGATTAAAACACAGAAACAAATGGGGCTT